>PVLA01006089.1:92951-131632 GCA_004027455.1 Hydrochoerus hydrochaeris | reverse complement strand
TTTTGTTCATTATTTACTAGAACAGCTTTTGCCTTCCTAGCTAGTGAAAAAAAGTAATAAAAACTACCTTGACTGAATCTGATTTGAGAACTGGCCAACTGTAGCAAAAGAAGATCTGCCTTTCCTCCAAGCATCAGCATCAGACCACTTTCCTCTGTATCCACCACAATTTTATAATACTCTTGAGGGAAATAAGAGATTTTTGTTACAGTAAAAGGCAGTACAGTTGTAATCAGGGGTTATCTGAAACATACTTCAAACAGGGAAAGTGATCGTCTCTCTCTCTCTCATTAAATGAGCAAATACATGTAAATCAGTTAGCACAGTGTCTGAAACACACGTTAACTTATTATCTATGTTGCTGCACACCTGTGAGATAGGCCTGGTACGCAGAGGTCCATTATATGTAATCTTAGCACACGAGTGAATGAACATCAGTGATCTCTACAGGCAGTGTAGATTGACCAGGGATAGCTCAGGGCAGGGGCTTATCTCTACAGCTGAACTCATATTCAAAGACACGTGTATATCCTCATCTGCAAGCTGGATAAAGGAGACACAAGCATGCTAGAATAATTCCCTTGGGAGCATACAGAACTATACAGGAAAGAAAACAAACAAAATACCCATTTAAATGGTATGTCCCTGGGAACAGCAGGGGATTTTCAGATATCATCAGAGGTTCAACCACTTTCCATTCCCATGAGCTTCTGGCTCTGTTATGCCTTTTATCTAGATGTTCCCCCCAAAGCCTTATGAGTTCATAGATGGGGAGTTAGGGAAGTGAACAGATCATGGGTGTATGATACTGGATTAGCCCACTGAAGGTTTACAGATGGGTGTGATACTGGGAGATGAAGCCTGGTGGGAAGGAATGGATTGCTGTGGATGTGGCCTGGGAGAATATATATTTCTTCTCCTTTGTTGGTTGCTGCTTCCTGCCTGCCATGCCATGATCTCTTTCTCCTCTAGTACTAAGTCACAGTTCCAGTCCTTTACTTTAAAAGCATTCATTTATTCAACAAATATTTGTTGACTATCTACCGTGTCCCAGGCATTATTCTAGATGCTAGGAATACTTTGCTTACCATTTCTGAAGTTTCATTTCATGGTTAGCAGATTCAAATGCATAAATGGAATAATGGAGTCTGCTGGGAAAGAAAGTGCCTTACATCACAGTGACCAGGAATCAGAAAAAGAAAAGAGGAGTCAGACCTAGAGTCACAGACCCCAGTGACCTGCCTCCAACCAGGCCCCAACTCCTAATAGCACATTTACTGCATTCAATAGAGTGTACCCACAATCCAATTACTGTACCAACACAGGAGGGTTTTGGAAGCACCCTAGATCTAAATCATACCACTGAATTATATGTTATATGGTGAAAAGTGTTACTGAAAGAGTAAAGGGAAATAGGACCAGGTAGAAAGACATGAAATTTTAAATAGAATGGTAAGAGAAGACTCCAGGGACTACACTAAGAGAAGACTTAAAATTAGAGAAGGGAAAAGGAATAAAACTCTTTAGGGAAAGTTTCTCTGGTTAAACAAGGAAAAAGGCCCTGAGGCAGGGGTAAGCATGAGCAATAGCAAAGAGGTCAGTGTAGCCCAAGTGGAGAAAATGTGTAGAAAATGGTAGGAAGATAGCACAGAGGTAATATGGGGAGGAAGGATACAAATCCCACAGGCCATTGTAAAGACTTTGTTTTTTACTTTGATGGTATGGAAAAATAACTGAATGAATTTTGGGTAAATAAGGACAAGACCCAACCAATAATTTAAAAGCATCACTCAAGCTTCTATAAAGAGAACAGATTTGAAGTGGGGTTGGGATGGAACAACTTAGGAGCACAATTATCAACTAAGAAGCCACTGCAAAAGACCAACTATACTATGCTATTCAAATTCCCATGGCTTTTAGCTAATCTCTTGACATTAACTTTCAATGACTTTAATCATTGAAAAGTACACAGTATGATTTAAAAAAAAAACTATGGTGAATGTCTAAATTAAAGAAATTTATTACAGTAAAAGACATATTGCCATTAATTTTCCCCATTTTGTCTTATTTTGAACACACTCCATTGTTTGTTACTCTCTAAAGTATTTATGGAAACCCTCTTTTGTGAGTGTTTTTAGTTGCATTACATTGGGTGCTTTGATATCCTGAATTGATTCAAGACATTTATGTCTCATGGTCATTTGGGCTTTTGGGAAAATCCAAGGGTTACTTAGTACCATCTGGTGAATAAGATAGATGAGAACATAACATAATGTTTTTACAAACCTACCTTCCTGTTGGATGGCACTTGGAAACAGAATTCACTATATATTTGATGACACCATTTCTTAGTTACTTTTCTAGTTGCTGAGACAAAATATTTGATATACAAAGTTAGAATAACAGTTAATTTACCTCAAAGTTTGTAGAGGTTTCAGTCCATAATTCACTGGCTCCAAGGCAGGTGGCATGGCAGAGGGGCATTGCAGAGGAGAAACAGTTCATGACAAGGTAGGCAGGTAAAAGGCAGGTGTCAGCATGGCAGCAATAAGCAACAAGCCACCATAATACCATCCCTTTCTGTCTCTTATATTCTTATCTGCATCTTTAATCCTTGCATCACATATTTCAGATCCAGCCACCTCAGAAAAGTCTGACCTATGATCACATGAGGTTTTACAGGAGACATCTGGACATAAGACATAACACAAATCTTAAGGACACTTATGAAAGAGGACTTCCAGAAGAGCTGCAGAAAGATATGCTGTCTTTCTACCTTTCAAGGGTAGAAAAGTATTTTGAGGAGGATTAATAGCAATGTGTCTTTTATTGCAATAAATTTTTAATATTTAAACATTTACTGTATATTTCGATCACATCTCATATTGAAGTTTCAGCTCCTCATCTAGCCAGGCACTGTAGTGTATACTAGGGCTGCAATAGATGAAGAACTGCATATTCTCCATAGGTACTCAGAGATAGCAAAGGGAAAGACCATGTAGGACAATCTAGAAAAATGCAGAATGCTGTTTTTCAGAAAGCTTTCTTCCAATACCAATCACATCCTTTGCAGGTATCTCCAAGGTCTCTAACATATAGGAAGTGAAGGCTTCCAGGTGCTTCCACACTCTCATCTGGGAGAAGAGAGTCTAAGCTTTAGACTGAGTTATGTGAAGCTGTCATTTTTGTAGGTCAAAAATGGGAACATCAGCAATTTCACATAGTTCAACCAATTACATAGCTCAAGGTCGGTAAAAACTGCTTCCTGCTGCCCTAAATGCTGTCACTCAATGCCCTCCAGTTTAATTCCTGAGAACTCATTCCAAGATAAAATGTAAACCTGAACAACACAGAGCAGACAAAAATGACAACAACATTTGGACTGTGGTACCTCAGTACTCCTCCTTAATTGGTTCTTGGAGGCATGATGAGTACCAAAACCATCAAGTACTAAACAAATTGCTTGGCTGGTGTTATGGTTTGTGTTTAGATGTCCTCCAACATCTCATGCCATCATAGGTGTGGCTTTTTCAGAGGTGGCTGGATATAGAATGTGTGACACTGGAGTTGATTCATGGTGCAATACTAGGATCAGGGGCTCTAGGATTAAAAGTGTGAGTGCTACCTGCCCTAAATAGATTGGGTAAGATATAAGGGCTAGAAAGAGCTGTGATCATCCCTTGTGAAGCCTGTCTGCCATGCATTCTGTCTTGGAACCAGTCAATTATGAACTGAAACATTCACAAACTGTGAGATAAATAAACCTTTCCTCCTTTAAGTTTGGGTGTCAGATATTTTATCTCAGCAACAAGAAAGTAATTAAGACAACTGGACAGAGTAGCAAGTCACCAGGCAATTGACACCAACAAGCTCTATTGTACATGCTGAGTACCACACAGTGAATATCAGGATAAAAAATTTCCCATCAAAGTGCCTCTAGTACCAAATTTAATGAGTTTTAAAGCATTCAAGTACCAAGGTATGACTGAATTTGCGGCAGCTGGACCAGGAACAAACAGGTAACTAAGGGGTCTTGGGAAGCCCTGGAGTTCGGCATAGACCATTAACCACAATATGAGAAGATCGTGAGGTGTAGAAAATCACTTACGGACAAAACTGGGAGGGTAATGGAAATGACATTACAGCACATATTGTTGATTTATTTGTAAATAAATGCATGAGAAAAACATAAAAACTGTTTCAATTCTTCTATTAGTTCTATTGAAACATAAAAACTTTCAATTCTTCTATTAGTTTAGCATAATACTGGAACTAGTAATAGACAATAGATACATAAAATATGCAAGCACTTCCACTGAAATGATAACAAGCAAGCAATAAAACTATAGGCCAAGTTTTACAGGAATACAATGAAAGATCCTATATAGTAACAAATAAAATCTATTAATACACCTTTACCAACTAGGATTTATTTACAGATGTATGAATGTTTAAAAGTCAGTAGGAATGTAACAAATCACACTAATGGCTTGGGTGAGAAAAAACATATAAATAACTCCTTAGAAAAAATATAAAATTTGAGATTCAGCCCTATTAAAATAAATGCAAAGCTGAATACTGTAACATTAATGGTATTATCAAGTTCAGCAAAATAATAAAAACTCCTGCTTCACTCCTATTATTTAATAGTTTGGAAGATTCTAGCCAGTATTGTAACATAAGAAAAGTTCACAAAAAGTACACAAAAGTAAATTATTGCTTAGTAGGAAATACAATCAAGTGAAAAAAGATGTTGAAGTTGATGAGACAGGCGGCTAACAAGAAGCATACCAAAATAAAGAACTGCAAATCACAAATCATATGATAAACCAATTAAATCCAATTAAAAAGGAACAGAAATTGAAATATAAATTTAATAAGGAATATGCATAAAAAGATGCTAAACAGTTACAAAGAAAATCACAATGAACTACCTTAACTAGAAAGGCTAAAATAAAGATGGCAACAGTAAGAACTGACAGGGCTGTGAGGCAACTGGAACTCAGCTGTACATCTGGTGGGAATGTAAAATAGTACTTTGAAAACCCACTTGTACTTCTTATAAACAGAAATTCTATTCAAGGAAACCTACTCCTATAGCTCAAGATATATAAAAACATTATGGAGTTGTGCAAGAATATCCATGGCAGCAACATTCATAACAGCCAAAAAACAAAAGCAAAAACAAATCAAATGTCCAAGAACAGAGGGATGGAAGAACAAATTCTGATATATTCATGCAGTGTAATATTATTCAGCAAAAACCAAACAAACAAAGGAATAAAACCTACTGATATACTCCAAAGCATGGACATATCAAAAACCTTATGTTGAGCTAAAGAATTTTCTCTACACACGTACAGATAGGAAGTGCAGAGACAGGAAATCAGAGACACAGAAAGTAGCTACTTTTAGAGCAACTTACTGCAGCATTACACAGGAGAACGCCTAACGATAATAGAAATGGATTCTGTTTTATTATAAATGAAGATTACATGCGTGAACACAGATGTCAAACTTCTCCAACTAAGCACTGAAGATCTATGCATTTTATTATTTATAAATTAGATTTTCATTTAAAGATGACTTTTTTTCCTATATGTACAAGGATAAAAAAAATGTTTCAAGTGGTAAATATCCAATTCTTTATGACACCACAAAAAGTACATAGGAGAAGTCTTAAAAAGAATATAAAAAAATCTAGATCAAAAATTGCACACACTTTTATTAAATTATTTTTTAAAAGAAAGTAGTAGATGGAGATTTTCTATATTACTGGACAGGAATGTTTAATGATGTAAAATAAAGATGATAGTTCACTCAAAATTGTTTGTAAATATCAGTAGACTCCAAAACAATAGCATAATTCAGTTTTGGACATCTTCCCTAAGTGATTTAAAGGTTTATTTGCAAAATTGAATGAATAAAACAACCAATTTTTTAATCATTCATAAAATTAAGATGGAAGATTTACCTAAGTAGTAAGGTTTTATTATTAAGACACCACAATTTTAATGTCCATCAGAAAGATGAAAATAATGAAACAAAAGAATAAAAAATAATCCAAAGTTTATTGGCTGTTACCTTGGTACATGGTGATCTTATAAAACATATGGAATACAAATGTACAAAATTTGAAAAACAGACTTAGATATTATAAAGGGCTTTCTATTCTCTAGGAAAAACCTCAGTACAACATTTAGCAAGGTGTTTCCATCATTTTCTTTCATTCACAACAGACGCCTCGATCAACAGGCTTGTTGTAAGAGAGTCCCTGAGGGACAAGAGTGAACAGCTTTCAAATTCTAGTCATTACCATATTTATGCTCCTTTTAACATTATATTTTAAGTCTTATACTTGTAGCTGCACCAAATGTTAAAAGTATAAGTACAGTAAGTCCCTGATTTACCAACATTCTAGTTGCAAACCTTCACAGATACAAATGGACTTCATATTAGGAGCATTCATAGATGCAAACAAATTGCGGAAGTAGTTGACGTGTCCACCAGACAATGTCACAATTTTGTTGCTGTGTATTTACTGTATAGGGTGATGGTGTATGATAGTGCAGTGCTCAATCAGAGCCTAGGATGCCCAGAAGCAAGAGGAAAAGCAGTGTTGATGTGAAGGGACTGCTAGGAAGCACAAAGCAATACACGTCGTATATTTGTATCAAAGTTGTAAAGGACTCAGGGCTTACTAGCAAATCTGATTTATGAACATTCCCCTGAAACAGAACTTCTTTGTAAGTCAAGAACTTACTGTATTTGTTACAACATTAATAGTTTAGAAAATACTAGTTTATCTAGATGAGATTGAGATAACTATTTGGGAGAAACAAGATTTGTTTATATTACACATAAACAAATTAATCCCAAAACATCAGAGAAAAAAACATCATATTACAAAGAGGTATCCATAGAGTGATCTCAGCCTTGTTAGAAAAAAAGGTATATGTGTGTTTGCTTATGTTTAGGTACTTTAAAAATCCTAAAGTAAATACAACACAATATCAGTATATTCTTGGAATAAGAATGATCTGATTATTACTGAGTAAGTGGGAATAGGCTGAGACCTGGCAATTCAGTGGGGTGGAAGAAAAGTCTGCTGAGGACAGAGTGCTTTTACAGATGAAGCCTCAAGGCCCAGGGATGTTAAGAGTTCAGAGAAACTGCTAGCCATAGAAGAACCAAGATGACAGCATGTCCTTATGACTGGACAGAGTAAGGAATCATGGGAGCTGGGTTTAGAAAGTCATGTGGTCAGATGGGAAGCTCCCAGAAGGGGACCCAGCTACAGATGCCCTTCAGTTCCCTTGAAGGTTAACTCAATGTGACTAGTAGTAGTGATATGCCAACTTGACTGGATTAAGAACAATCTAACAGATTCGTAAGGCACACTTCTGAGTATGTCTGAGGGATATTTCCAGAAACGACTGGCATATAGCCCAGGAAACTGAAGGGAGGATGACCCTCTCTGGTTTTGGATGGCACCATCCTATAGGTTTGTAGCCCTGGTGGAATGAAAGGAAAAGAAGAAGGAAGATGGCCTGCATCTCAAAGCTCCACTCTGCTTAAATGGGTGTATATTTTGCTATTGCCATCACCTGTGGACATTAGACTTCAGCTTCTTGGATCTTTTTTAAAAAAATTATTAGTATATATTTACAGTACACAATGAACGTATCAATTATGGGGAATTTGTACATGCATATAACACAAGTCCAATTCTTGTTAAAATTTTATTCCTTTCTTCTCTCCTCCCTCCAACCTTTCTCCTTCTCCCTATTTACAAAAGGTCTATATTCTCTTTTTTCCTTCTTTTCCTCACCCTGCCACCCTTCTTTTGTTCCCCTTCTCGCTTCCCAAAAACAAGTTCTTCCTACTTGATAATGCCGATCTTCTATTTTGGTCATTATTTATACTTTTGGTTTCTCATATGACAGAAACCAAAAGTGATATTTAAAATTGTGTGTTTGATTAACCAGCAATTCTTCAGGGAGTTTCTGGACCTTCAGTCTCAGACTGGTGCTATATCTTTGATTCCTCTTGTTCTATAGCCTTCAGATTCTTGGACTGAGCAGCTCCTAGATCCTCTGGGTCTCCAGCAGGCAGAAGGCCATTATGGACTCTCTTGCCTCAGATCTGATAGACTTCCCCTTGCATAGGGTTAGAGTTATGTAACCAACACACTTAGTAAAGCAAGTAGGGTTTCCTTCAAGGAAGACTACAAGAATATAGGTCACATCAACAGAATAGGGGACGGTGCTTAGTATCAGTGCACCAAATTAGGAGCACAAGAGCTACTAGTTATGTTACAGTGCTTACACTACAGGTTGTGGGCTAGCTCTGCACAAGAAGTGAGCGGCAAAGCAGTAGTTATCAACATTATGTGTGACTGCTGATGATTTCCAGCCCTCCTCACTTAATCCCAAAATTTTAAGTCATTTTGGTAATGAGGGCAACAATAGCAACTAGAAAAAGCAAAATAAAGAGGTAAAATTTCCTGAAAATGTCAGTAAATAGAAAGCATGAGAACCAGAGGCTAGTGAAAACTGTTGGGGAAAATAATCAGAAAGTTCAATTCACTTCTTGATTCATTTACTTCTTCAAAGTCACTCATGGCATGGGAAGCCAGGGTTTGCACTGAGTAAAGGTGAACAAAAGCCATCTCCTGATTCTGCAGAGTTCCAATCGAGCTTTCTCTGAAGTGTACATGAAATAAAAAGCCCATTTACACATAATTGGGATGTGACATACAATAAGGTCTGAAAAGTATTTATAGGCTTGCAAAAACAGAAAGTGAGAAATTTGAGTTTTCTTCATTTTGGGGTGAAAAGATACCACAAAAATGTTTTTATCCATGAATCAAGGAGAAAGGATAGACTTTTTAAAACTGGAGTGTTAATTTCTCAATGAATCATTTATTCACATTTCCCCACTCCATCTAGAGGATTTCTAAGTAGTTTCATCAGTTTGTTTTTGCTTTCACAGCTATGAAGACAAAAATGCCCACTACTCCATTATTATTGTTCTTCATTATTGAAAGGCTGCACTGCATGAAGGAGTAAAGGTAGAACCAATGCAGGTGGGCCTGGAAGAAGGGGAGTCAGGATACCCAAGGAGCATCCTCACTCAGCCACCCTGACACAAAACAAAAGACCCCTGGGAATTCATAAAACCTGTCTGGGAGGCAAATCTTCACTGTCTGGACAGAAGGTTCAGTTCAGGACAGATTCCTTTTTCTTTTCTTTCTCCCTCTAGCATTTGCTCTCTCATCCATCTGTCACAGCTGCAGAGTTCCCCAGCCATGAAGGAATCTGACCCCAAATTCTATTTTAGTCCTAGTGATGCCTGGCATTTATCAGAAACAAATGCAACTACTGAAGACAACTAATTCTGCTCAGGCAGGTTAGTCTTTTCAAGTGGGTCACAAAAGGATCTTAAATATCCATTACAGACTGTATTAAAGCCAATGAAGTGACAGGAGAGAATTTTCAACAAGCCAGTGAAAAACTGGAGATAAGTTCTGTCTTTGCCACACTCTTTAAATTTTTTTTTTCAAATTAGTGTCAGCTTTAAAGTGAAACAGACCTAGGGTTGGTCAATCCCATCTCTATCTCCTGCATGACATAAATCATAGCTATTAGTTTGGGTAAAGTCTTCAACATTTGTTTCCATTTCTTCAGGGTAAGAATAATAGCATTTTTGGGTTTGTGTATGGGAGAGGATCAGGATACTGTTAGTAATATATCTCTGACACCAGAAATTCATCAAAATATATCTGACATTTATTGATTGAGCAGATCTCCTATTCATTCTCAAATTTCAGGCCTTTATTCTTTAACTATTGGAAAATGACTTGGCTTCTTACTTCATGGAGAAAACAGAAGTCACTGATGAGCATTCTCATAACTTGCTGCCAAAGCCATTACTGAGAAGTCTGCATCTTTATGCTCCTTCCAGGATTGGAAGCTCTACTCCTCATCATGCTGAGTACTCTACCCCAATACACTTTCTCAGAAATTCAATGAATTATCTCTGCCTGCCTCATCCTTCATCACTTCCCTTTCTACTACATCCTCTGTATTAATGTTATTAACATATTCATTATAGATGTATTATGTGCACATGCTGACTTCCCATGATGAAACTGTCATTATGGATCACAAACATATGCTAATGAAAAATAAAATATGAGAACATATTCTTTATATTTGAAACCTGAGGTTATGTAGTTTATGAAAGTTTTAAAATATAACAGTAATGTTGAGAGTAATGAAAAATGTATGCAAAATAAATAATCAAAACTTCACATAACATTACACAACATAGTCTTTAAAGTGGAAAGCATTATTAAAGATAAAGAAAGTATGGTACATGCTGCTGATTTTCTATCTAATACTCAATCTCCCTTCTTCTTGAGTAATGGAACCTTAATTCAGTTGGGGTACCAAAGGGCCTAGTTAAAAACTTCAATTTTCTAGTCTCCTTTGTAGCAAGAGATGATCAGTGGCCATGATGGCCACAGAGCATAGGTAAAAATTTAATACTAGGTCATGTTTTTGGGAAGTTCATTATTTTCTTGATATAAAGAAATAGTTTTAGTTGACATATAACTTTTTTCCTTCAACATTTTATGATTTTCTTATTGGTTATGCCATGTTGTGGCTCAAGGTAGACAGAACATTCAGTGAGTAGGAATTTCAAAGTAATATACTAAAAATGGAAGAGGAAGAAATTAGGATACCTGTCCTTGAAAACTTCTTTGAAGAGCATGACCAGCCCTGAGCTATTACTAGACTTCTTATTTCTTAAGAAAAATGAAATCCTCTTTCACTAAGCCAACTTGATTTTCTGTAACATGAGGGGATCTCATTTCCAGCAGACATAATGATATAATGAACAATTTTCCAGGAAGATATAATGACCTTGAACCAGCACACATCCAGAAAGAGAAATCAACAAATTCACAATCACAAAAATTACCACAGTTCTTTCAGCAAATGATAAAGTACATATGTCAGAATATAGATTATTTTAAAAACACAGTTAACTCTTCAATCTAAACAGAACCCTAAATTCAACAACAGAAGAAAAGACATTCTTGTAAAGAATCATGAAGTGGTTACAAAAAATGACCACATATAAGGATAGAAAGCAAGTTCCAGTAAACCCAAAATATTAGTATTTTCCAGACAATATTCGGAGACCAAAATGCAATGAGTATAAATCAAAGAAAAAAAAATCAAACAAGCCCACAAATTTAAAAATTTAACAATGCCCAGACCAAACTTGAATAAAATGAAAGACTACATCAAAAAGTTACTAAGACTGGGTGCTATGCATGGGCCACTGACAGGAGAACCAGACACCAACCCTTTCCTGTGAGTCAGTGTCATTCATGGACTGCAGGGAAGAAGGAGAACAAGAAGCCAACAAGAAGCCAAGTCCTCCCTGCAAGTTGGTGCCATGTGTGGGCCATACAGGGAGAACCAGACATCAGCCTTTTCTCATGATTGGTGGCATTCAAGGACTGCAGAGGAGGAGAAAAAGAAGCCAACAAGAAGGCAAGCCCTCCCTGTGAGTCAGAGCCATTTGTGGGCCACTGGGAGGAGAACCAGATACCAGATCCTTCTGACACATGGGCTGGGAGACAAGAAGAGCCAAAGTCCCCACCTACCCCCACTTAAGAAACTGGCTGATCTGGAGAAACACAGACTATGATGATAGTTATTGAAATAAAATACAACTTACTGCTTGTAGTGCTCAATGTTTCCTTGAATTTGTAGGCTTAAAGCCTGTAGTCTAATTTCTATTCATAGGATAATGATACACAATGTAACATCTATGGGGGATCTCCTGCTGAAGGTGGTAGCCATTGTTAATTCCCTATTTTCTTGTTTTGAAGTCCTGTATCATTTTCATTGTTTTGTTTGGCTGGATTTTATTGTTTTGTCTTGTTTGATTTTATTATATCTAATGGCATGGGCAGCTATTTCAAAGATAACAAGATATATTATGGTAGCCATTTGGGATTTACTATCAACTTGTTTTGAAGTCCTGTATTACTTTCATTGTTTTGTTTATATTGGTTTCATTCTGTTTTATTTTACTTGTTTTTATTCTCTTCAAAGTAAAAAGTACAAAAAAAAGTTACTAAGACTCCAAGAAGCAGAAGCAAAAAACAAAACAGAAGAGAGTAATATCAAAAACATAGAAAATTGTTTCTCTGAAAAGCTCTAACAGTTTCATTATACCCTTGGCAAAATTATCAAGCAAAAAGAAAAAAAGCAAATGGAAAAATAAACAATATTACTAAAGAAAAAGATGCCATAGCTATGAATATATAGGGAACTTTCAGAAATTTATTTCTTGGTACTGGGAATTAAACCAAGGACCTTGCACCTGTCAGGCAGGTGCTGTGCCATTGAGCACAGAAATGTTAAAGAATATTATTATCAAATTTTTGCCAAGAAATTTGAAAACATAATAAAATGAAAAGTTACCAGCTTTTGAATCAAGAATAGATAACTTGGAACAAAATAAATAAAACAAACCTATTAAATCAATCAAGCCCACTATCTAAAATCTACCTCAAAAAGTCCCTAAAAAAAGACGATTTTACAGATAAATTAACCTTTCTATGCTAAACACTGAAATTTTTAAAATTTTTGCATAATAATAATAATGTAATATTAATATAAATAGGTAATAAATATTACCTAGAAAAATTCAAGACACAAGAATTTTTAGAGGGTACATTTCATTGTGTTTCATTGTTATAGGGGTTTCAAACACCCACAGGTCACCAGGCATTGAAAGGTTAAGTAACCAACATTTTCTGTTATACAAATTTTCTTGGACAATTTGATTCCTTTATAAAGGAATTTTCTCCAATTCATTTTATGAAGCTAGTATGACCTTGAAATCATAACCAGATATGGACAATACAAAATAGGGGAGCTATAGCCTAATTACCTTTATGAATATTCCTACAAAAATGCTACATTATAAGCAAGCCAAAAAAAGCCAATTATGAAATGATAATATATCATGAACAAAATAAAGTTCATCACCAACTTTCAAGGATGACTTTTCAATAATTGAATACCATATTCTACCACATATGTGATAGAAATGGAAGACAGTATTATTTTTTAAATAATTTAAAAACATCACTTAGTAAAATTTAATATTCATCCATGAATGTTACCAATATATTACCAATATATTTGCTATGAATCTTTATAAACCTTTAATCTGATAGTTATGGTTTGTGTCTGGATGCTCCCTCAAAGCCTCATTCAGGATGGTAGACCTTTCCAAGGTTGCTGAATCTAGAGTTTGTGATTGGTTCATTGTCTAGTGCTGGGATTGGCAGCATGAGTGCACCACCTGCCCTGGGGTGGGCAACCTGCATACAATATAAGGGAGGGAAAGAGGCTTGCTGGTTCCTTTTACCCCTTTTTGCTTTTGTTGCTTTCGGTATCTGCTGCCACCAGGAACTGTGGCGCCTCTGCTGTACTACCCTGCCTTGGAGCCAGCTGATTATGGAGTGAAACCTCTACAAACTGTGAGCTAAATAAACCTCTCTTTCTTTAACCTTGGGTGTCAGATAGTTTGTCTCAGCAATGAGAAAAAAATGACCAAGACACCGATAAGAGATGAAATGTTCACTGAATACATCATATTTAGGGGTAAAAATTAGAAATTGTTACTTTAAGAAAAAGACAAGAATATTTCTTTGGCCCATTCTGTACAAAATTGTATTAGAGGTTCTAATAATTTACCAGATAAGAAAAATAACAATAGGCAGGAGGACTGGAGAGAAATGAAATTGTACTTTGTTTAAAATGACAATCTAAAAAGAACCTGAAAACCAATTTAATAAACAAACACAAAAGTCTGTTGGACATAAGATCAACATTCAAAAATCAATATGATTTTTATTCACCAGCCACCATAAAATATAATTTTAAAAGAAGACAACGTTGATACTAATATTACAAATGTACTGAAAAATAAATCTATAAAAATTATAAAAGATTTTAAGGTGTAACTATTGAATGGCATAAAAACACCCTTTATAAAATGATATTTATCTAATCGTCATTCTTTATCTCTTCCCACTAATTTTTCTTCTTCATAATACTTAATATTCCTAACATTATATGCATGCATGTATGTGTGTGTATGTATTTTTTCTTCCACTAGAATGTTAAGTCCTCAAAGCCAGTACTTTTTCTGCTTTTATTCTTTGCCACATAATAGCATCTGCAATAATGTCTAGCACATATTATGGCTCAATAAATATTTTTTAAAGAATTAACAAATATCTAATCAATGGTGAAATAAATTAATGTCTATGAATAGAAGAAAATCAATGTTATTAAGATGTCAATTCTAGTTAAATTAATACACAAATCCAATGAATTTAAATAAAAATAACTCACTAGAGTAGACTTGAGCTTTCTTGTAGCACTTCTATCAATTAAATAATAACTTGTGTCATTAATTGTTAAATATCTGCCTTCCTTCTAGTTGAACAACCCTAAAGGCAAAGAACCTAGCACACTACAGCCCTGTGCTTGACACATGGAAGTCGTTCAACATGGAATGGTGGAAAGCATGGAAGAGCATATACCTAATACTGCAAACAGAAGAAATAGGGAATAACTATTTGCCAAATAACAGAACCTGTAAGTGGAGTTTCAATCACTGATGATTACAATTTCTTTAAACTGCATTCACTTTGAAATGTGACAGATGTCTCTAAAGAATTTACAAGGACAAAAATTGGCTTTGCTACTATTTCAAATGCTCCCAAGTCAATCTGGGTGATTAAATTATGAGGAGAAAGGAGCATCAGTTGAGCATAGAGGAGTAATGTGCTGCCTTGTGTCCTCTACTCTTCCCTCCCTAAGGGATTGGACTACAGGTAGTCAAAGGCAAGTTGGCAAGAAAAGGAGAGAAAGAGTCCCCTGCACAATGCAAAGGCTGTCAAAGGTGCAACTGTTTTTTATTTGTAATTGCTTTTATATTACTGCACAGAAATACAGAAGTAGACATTTCACCCAAGGGACAATCTAGATGCTGAAAGTCAAAGAATCAAACTTCAGGAACTATAAAAACAGCTCAAATTTGAAAGTGTCACTGACTCAACAGTGTTTCCTTCTATGTTAGGGCTATAATTAGGATCCATTCAGACAATTAGCCCTTGGAACTGGTTCCTCCATCCTTTGATGGGCTCATTTTCATGTGTTGACCTTAAATACAGTGACCAGTCTCAGCTCCTGGACAGACTCCAGCACATTGTCTCTTATCTTAGCCAGGTGATAAACACAAGAGAATCTACTGTCTCTCTGAAATGAGGTAAGTATATTCCCAAATGAAAGCCAAGGGAAAGTCCTGAGAGTTACCAAAAATAAGAAAAGATTTCATAAGCTACCAATTAGTGCAGGACCCTGGGTTTGGTTTATTGTAGCAAACACAAGACAATCAGGACAAAACCTGGGATCCTAAGGAACTCCTGGTATAACTGCGAGAGAAGACTCAGTGTGAGAAACACAAACAGCACAATTGTTGACTAACTACAAGAATCCTGGAACTCTTAAATTCAGCTGCAGGTGATATTGGACAGGATCCACTTTGAGAAGGCTGTTCTCCTCTGTCCATATATCATTTGACAAGGTGATCTCTAAGGCCAACCCCACTTTTTGGTCCCCATTTTAAAACTCATTAATAGCATATAAGAGATATCCCAAGGCAGTAGCTGAGTGTCTATTTAGTTGCCTAATTAAAGGGTCAGGCATTAACTGCAATAGAATGTGGAAGAAGGTAGGATAACCTGTATGAGATGCATGCCGGTAATCCTTCTGGCTAAGGAAATCAGGGAAAGATGCAATGTAAAGGGGAGATTTGAGTGGGTGGCCAGAAAGATCAACAGAAGGGACATGAGACAAAGAATAAAAAATAATTTCTACACAGTGCCTCCCTATTATATTGTTTCATAGCAAACATAGAAATATTAGTAGTGATAGCAGAATAAACCAGCAAGGTAAAGAAGTGAGCTGGAGATGAAGGAGTTCACCTGACTTCCCAGACAGCTAAAGGGAAACCCCAGTGTAGCTGTAGATCACCTGAGCACAGGTGTATACTGTAGCCAGCACACGTGCCAGCTGGGACATCTGCCAACCTAGGAGTCTGATGGCAGAAAAGAGCATATTGACTTCTCAGGTTTTAGGTAATGCCAGGTATGTAAAAGTGTGAGAAAGGTAGCAGAGAGAAAACCTATAGAAATACACTTTTATCTTGGTCGTGGACCTTAAAAAGATAGTAATGTCTATTAAGGTGCCTACTCTATGACAGGCAGTAGTCCAAAGAGTGATTCATTTGCTTTCTATAAAAACTCCTTTGATAGACACAGATATTAATATATTTATGAGAAACTGAGGTATACAGAGACATGGTGACCACAGTATTTAGAGAGGGGCAGCCAGGGAGAGTATTACCAAGTGCAATGCTGTCTCAGTGGGTGTGAAGATGATGATACCAAGAAAGATGATGGATATAGCTCAGCTGCCCCTGCACACCAAAGTTTGAGAACAAATTATAAAGTGTCATGGTGGGCCCAGCCTATGAGAAGCTTCTTACTAAGAAGAAGAAGAAGAGCATTGTGCTAAGAACATGAGGAAGAAGGACCTCAAATCAACTTAATAGCTGTTCAGCACTGAGAAAGGGGTCATGAGTCAGATTAAATCCCAAGTCCAGGACCTGGGTTGCAATAGAAATCTCTGTGTAGGTTCTCTCAGAATATGTTCCTCACCTTGGGTATGTTTGTGGAGTGAGAAGATAAGTCACATGAGTGAGAAAGAAAACACAAGTTGGTCTTTCTGGGGCTTGGACGTCAGAATCACCATAGCCTAAGATATGCATGTTTTCAAGATGATGGCCAGTTCAAAATGGCCTATGGACAAGTTTTGTAGTTTATCACAAAAGTGATAAGGTGCCAACAAAGTGTTTAACCAAGACAGTGATATATTTTCTATATGGGTCACCATAGTGGCAGTATAGTGAATGGACTAGAAAGGTAACAAGCAAGCAACATATATCAGAGATGTCCATAGATGGCACATGAGCCTCAGACGTGAGCAGTGAAGTATTCTGTAATAGACGGAGGAAATCAAACAAATGCTCTTTGTTATTACAAGTATAAAATCTTCTTGTAGTTAATATGAAAATAGATGCTGTCACCTTCACTCAATCTCAGCTAAAAGCATTAGTTGAAATGTAGATATTTAATATCATTGATGATTAACCATATATGATTTCAATATTGTTGCTTGAGCTATTTGCTAAATACCGTATAAAATAACTATATTCAATAAGGCAGTTAAAATACTCTGTCTCACTAAATTTTTGTATGTCTTAAGAGGTTCATGATAGTAAAATAATACATGAATATAACTGATAAGAAAATCTAGACGCATTGGCAGTGTACACTCAAAACTATTTTATTGACAGAAGTGCTGTGAATCAGTCTGGATTTATTTAGGAGCAAGAAGCTGTCTAGTAATTTGGATAGGGAAAGTTTAATATAAAGAATCACTAACTATAACAGAAAATGGGGTTGGCTATAACTATAACGAGGGGTTGGCTGGCAAGAAGCAAGGAGAACACTGAAGAACATACGAACGGCTGTCATTCCGGGGGCTTGGAGAGATCACTCCAGGAAGAGGCTCTCCTTGCCTCAAAGCTGAGACCTACATCTTATTGGGCACAATCATTACTTGCTGAATGGCAGAGAAGTCTCTGCGGTATGGTACCCATAGAATTTCTGGAAATATGGCCTCTGGCACCTGCCAGAAATCTGCTTTTTAGGTGCCAGGAAAAGCTGTTCATGGGACACACATCTCGCCAGAGACACTCTGCTACAAAACCCCTGAAGGGGTCCTACAGAGGTCTTTGAAAAGTCATGTTTTCCCAGAAAGAAATACTGATTAACAGTTACCTCCACCTTGATGAATGGATCAGGTGGGTGCTATACTCATCAGTAGATTAGCCCACAGCTAATCATAGCTAACTGGCTTGTAATTAGGAGGTGAGGTCTGGTGGGAAGAGGCAAGTCTCCTGGGACTGCCGTGAAGGGTTTATCTACCTCCTTGGCGCCTCCCTTTGCTCCCAGATTCTTGGTTGCCATGATGTGAGCAGCTTCCTTCCACCATGACCTTCTTATACTGGAGCCAGCCAAGCATGGAGTGAATTTCATAAAAACTGCGAGCCAAAATAAACTTCTCTTCCTTTAAGTGTGGATATTAGGTATTGTGTCTCAGAAATGGGAAAGTGATTAAAACAAGGCCTGATTTGGCTTTTCCAGAATAAGTAATGATAGATGCATTTGGAACTGAGAGGAAAGAAATTTATAGTTGGCATGTGTATTTCAAAAAAGTTTGGAATATAAGTATATACACACACATATATGTGTGTCTATATATATTTATAAGATACATACATGTTTAAAATTGTAACAAGTTATATATAATAAATATATACAAAAACAGAAAGGACAAAGATAAGAAAATATAACCAGAAATCTTAATATTTTATTTTTGTATCTCAATGTATGTGCCATTTTCTCATTCCAGCTTAGAGATCAATCTGTCCAGCCAAATCCTTCAGGGCCCAAAACAAAGCTGCTTTCCACAATGCCTTTTTCCTGATCCTATCTCACAGAATTCTCTGTGTATTAGGTATATTTGTATACATCATGCTCTGTATCACTACTTTACTGTTTCATAGGTATGTCTTATCTTTTCTGACAACCTTAAGGGAAAGGTATCATACTATTTTATATTGTTCCCCATGAGATGAAGCAACATCACAGGTTAGTTGACTCACTGACTACTTTTAAATAACATCAACATCCATCTTAATGTGTAGGGGTTTTTTCTTTGTTATTCAGATCATAACCAGTTAGAAGGACCATAACTTTCAAATTTTAAACTACAGATCTTTAGATCTTATTGTCACCTAGGGATAAAAGGTGAATGAATGTTTACGCATCGTTTGGTGTCAGTATTGAATGTCCACTGCATGACTTCCTGATGAGTCTACATAAAGTGCTGTCAATCCCAGTAGAGATATTCAGTGCAGCTGTGCACACCCAGCTGCCTTGCTAGGGAGACAGTGATGTCTTTTCCATCTTGGATGTGCCTAGGTAACAGTTGTATAGAAACTCTTGAGATTCTATATTTACATGTGTCTATGCTTTTCCAGGAAAGAAAAAGCCCACTTCTTTTGAGGATCAGAAGCTGGCTTGAAACAGAGTCTCATATACTTCAAAAATAGATATTTTCCAAACTCTTTAGGTGTGGTCAGTTGTCTGTTAAGCCATTTTGCCAAATAACCACACAGTTTCCACCATTCATCCCTCCTCAAGCTGAGGGCAAACCTAAACCTGCAAGGAAAAGCACTGTCTGAGAGTCCTCTTGCTGAGTCCTGCCCACCCCATCCTCACCACTCCCATGCAGTTTATTTCCCAGAAAAAGCATTCACAAACCAATCACCAACAGCTCACCCATACAGCAAGCTCTGGAGTAAATTGGTTATTTACTCATTATTGTTTCCTTTATTCTTCTTACTCTCATGCCTGAGGGTCTGGTGATGTTTGTAAAATAGACAGCAAGGCCTATGTATTCAAATACCAGCCTATATTTCAAGAAAGTACACTGTTTGTGTAAGAATACGCTGCTTGCTGGAGCAGTAAAATGTTGACAAAACACAGCTTAGCCTCATCTCAGGTTTCTACTTCCATCTTCACAATCGATGAGTATTCTGGAAAGTGCATCATTAATCCCATTACATCATCTTATTGAAGACACTGGGGTGGTTTTTACAAAAGGAAATGCTTTCTTTCTCCCATAAAATCAATGATGACAGGGTAAGGCTCTGGGCAGGGAACAAGCAGTCTGGAGCTTCAGTTGGACACACACAGCTTCCACACAGGGAGCTCAGAATTCAGAAGTTGCTCTCAAAAGTAGGCCAGCATTTCCACCACCTCGTGCATTAGGTGGCTGCTATTGGAGAGGCTGCCCAAAGCCTTAGCGACATTTTGTGGGAGTTCAACCCTGGTTAGCCATATCCCTGGTCAATTAGCAGACAGCAGACTTTTGAAAATACAACCACCACCGCAAACAAAAGATGGATTACACAGATTATACTTTGCTTATATAAGGATTTTGGGAGCTATTGAGCTTTTAGTTTCTTTCCTCCCCAAAGTCCATGATATTTAACAATTAAGCAATAGGCAATATATGTTATTTATTATTTTTTTTAAGGAGGAAAAAAACATGAGAAAAAACTTCAAAAACCTTGGCTATTTATATAAAAGTAGGGCATTTTAAAGTATCCATTTTAAAGGCAAAAAGCATTAGATCATGAAAATCATGGGTGTCATTACCAAGCTGCTATCCCATGGCTGATTTTATTCCATAGGTAACTATCACTCACAAATATAACGACAGTTATATTTGCTATATGATGATGGAGTCAGGATTAGGAATCCATTGTAAACTGTTGTTTTATACACTATTCAGAACTTCTATCGTTCTTTTTTATTTTTGGTACCAGGAGTTGAACTCATGACCTCATGCTTGCCAGGCAGGTGCTTATGCTGCTGAGCTAAATCCCCAGCCCAGTCATTCTCTACCTTGTATCAACTGGTGACAGGCTGAAAGTTGATAGTGGCAGCAAAAGCAATGTCATAAACAAAAGGAGGAGCTATGGCAGTGGGCACTGAAGAGAGAAGACTAGATCCGAAAGGAGACAGAGGGGAGTGAGCCACAGCCTTGGGATGAGAGAGGTGAGAGGAAGTCAGCCAGGCCACAGACTGTTAGATTCTGCATCCATGAGACAGAAGGGGCCTAAACTATAGGAAAGAGGTGATGACCATTTGTGACCTGCAGCATAGAAAAATGCATATGGGCAACTCAGACGGGAGATGACTTTGGCCATCCTTCAAGCTGAAATTTAAATATCTCCTCAATATCTATTAGAAGAGATGTTCATGGTTCTGCTGCATAAAGCAGAGGGATTTCTGGGTACAGTGCTAGTCTCTCCTCTACCACTCAAATACCTCAAGCTCAAGGTTTGTGGCTGACTGGAGCTACATTCTCATGAGTCATATTAGTGAGAATTCATGTAAGTGAAGCTATGTGGAAATACCATTACTCTCCCTAATTGGCTTATTAAAGTATTACTTCCAACTACAGGTAATGTTTTCCCAGAAAGAAATACTGATTAATAGTTTTCTCCACCTCAATGTCTTGGTACCCTTTATTGATTAGATATCTGGAAATCTGTTTGGCCAGCCTGTTTCTTATTCAAGCTATGATGTATTAGCAATTCAGCACAGCTAGATGGGAAGTATACCACTGTGAGTCGGTCCTATTGGCATGATGACCCATAGGAATGTTATAAAAACAGTAAAATACAAGTGGTTCTCATAAAGGTACTGGATTCAAATTGTGATATGAACTCATTTTTATTCTAGTGTTCAAGAGGGCACTGTTGGCATCATATTTTTATACAAAGACAGATATTTCAAGGAGTAGTATAATGGAAGTAGGATGAATCCTGGGTTTTGGTGCATAGACTTTGAATAGATTTACATTCTATCTTTTTCTTACCCCCAACTACTTGTATTACCTTAGTTAAATAATGATTCCCTCTGTACCTCAATTTCCTTTCATGTATAATGAACATAATACCCAACTCATGTTTCTGATAATCGATAGGGAATAGAAGCAGTAAAACTGGAGTCTGGCTCAGAGGAAGTACGCAGGCTCTTGCCCCGCTTCATCCTTCAGAAGGGCTGGCAATTCTGCCCAACAGGCACTCCAGGGCAAAGGGATAAACATGAGTGTGATATTCTTTGACTACTTTGATGATGTTTTGTACAGGGATGGTGAGAGATGAAAACTTGTTAGGACAGATGTTGGCAATTTGATAAGAACTGTAGGTAGCTTAGGAAGCCTAACCTCTGTTACCTGGAACCTCTTCTAAAAGAGGAGCTATCATTTTGTATTAGTTCTTCCATTGCTGGCACAAGATACCTGACATGTGCGATTTAAAGAAGTCTATTTTGGCTCACAGTTCCAGTACATTCAGTACATGGTTTGCTCACTCCAAAGTACAATGGTATGGCAGAAGAGCATAACAAAGCAAACATGTTCACTGTATAACAACTAGGAAGCAAATCAGAACATACTCAAGTTCCACTTTCAGTGACTGATTCTATCCAACCAGGCCCCACTTCTGAATGTGAGATTTTTGGGGTCATTCTAGCTCTAAGCCACAATACACCTGAGGGATGTTGTTTCCAGTCCTAGGCCAGGGTACCTATGTGTTCTGTGGCTCTGGATCTTCTCTGTTCATTCTACACCTCTTTTGCATCCTGTTGGAGAGTTTTTAGACAATTTTCCTTTCTCTTAGCCTCTGAGAATCCTTATAGAAGTTTCCAACCTGCAAGAAGGGGAGTTAGTGGTTGTAACAATGGGCAGGGCCCACTTGAAATTTTCTATGCAAAACTCACTTTTGAATTTTCTGACCCCTTAAAACCCACTCCCCAAAAGGTATAGGGAACTCAAACTCAAATTAGGATGTGTGGCCCATCTGACAGAACCCAGAAGTACCCCTGATCCCAGCTTTGATCCTCTGGCTTCCTCAGGATCAATCAAACAAGACTACTTCTATGACTGTTAGAATTGAAAAATACATAGAACAGAGCCATGGGGCCCACAGTTGGGCATGAAATCTAAAAGACAGTAGGAGAAAAATCTATTTCTTTAAAGGATCAGTTGAATTCCTAAAAACCATCTATCCATAACCTGAAAATGAAGAAGAATTTTCTTCTGTGTTTTTTTTAAAAAAAGAGGTCTGATAGCTCTGATACCTGAAAGGGATTAAATGCTAAAAATAGCACAAGATATTGAGAATGCTGAGGAAGTATGCAGTTCATGAAGCAGAGGGCAGTAAAATCTGGCATTAAATACTAACAAGAGAGGAATTCTTCAGGATCTATGAGTCAGGGGGAACTTCCTCCTGTAAATATTAAACAATATTATTTAATAGAAGCAGGGCTGTGACTCTTATTGCCCAGCCTAGTTTGCTAATAAAGCACTTGGTATCCAGAAAGGATCTCAAACTAATCTGAAATAAACGAACTGAGCTATGGAGTCGACTCTCTAATGCCTCCTTGTTTTGAGTGAAGCCATGCTGATGGCCTGGTGACATTTGCAGGGCCATCTGGTGACATTTCTTTTTGGGAACAGATTACTAAAGACTGGGGAGAGTGGTAGCATTGGTGCAGGGGCCAACACAAGATTCTCAGGTGGCTTCCTGGAACTGTGTATGTATTTGAAGAGGGAGGTCCCCCCTCCTTTTTTTAATGAGGATGTATTCAAACTACAATTATTAAACACTTCACCACCTGCTGAGGGACTACTTCAAGGAAGAAAGAAACCCTTTTAATTTAAAAGCTTCACTCAGTATAAAACCCAGGTGTTGGGGAAAGTCCTTTATTAGGAAATTATAAGTATTCCTTCCCCCACTCCTTCAGAATAAAAAGGAGAATAAATGTAGCTACAGGCAAGATGCTTCACTTGAAATTGTTTCTTGTATGAATGCCACAGATCTAGCCCCCTGACAGCCTGTGGTTTCCTCTTTCTGCTTCTAAAGGCTTCACTGTGCCTCACATTGAACTTGTCTGTTAAAAGAACAAATGTTTTATTGGGTCTTCGACCATTTCCTCAAGCTCTCCCTTAGCCGAACTCTCCATCCAGTCTCAATACAGTAAAATCAAAAGTCTTTCAGCTTTGCTTCTCATCCTTTCAGTGATCTGCCATCTACAGGCTGCCATTCCATCCATTTATAAAGAGGGGCACTTATCTATAAACTTCTTTTTCCCAGGACTCATAGCATCCTTTATTGCAGAGATGCTGCTCCAAAACTGGTGAAGCTGAATGTGAGACTTCCCTAGTGCTTGGCCCTTGGTGCACTGCTTTGTTTTTATTAGAAGAATCTGACAAGATTGAATGCAGAGTTGGCTAATTGACCAGTGCCAGCTTCTCTTCTTCACTAACTGTGATATCAGCCTTCAAAAAGAGAAAAAGCAAGACAAACTTCATTTGAAGGATATACTCTGGATTTTTGCTCATTTGGAGCTGCTTGGCTGGCAAGGAAGAATATGCAAGAAAGCAAATCCTGTCCGGCTATTCAGAAACGGAACCCACCCACCTGCAGAGAGAGTTCTATGAGACACAGACCTCTGTGCTCTGCTTCTTTCCATAAACACATTAATGGAAGGAAGCATGCAGAATCATGTCACAACCACACAAAAACTGCAAATTAAGAATCGTGGACAAAGATTATACAAGAAGATCTATCAGAACTTTTAACAGTGGTTATTTTTGGACAGAGGGATTATGAGTGACTTCTGTTTTTAAAAAGTTTTCTGCAATTTAGCAGATTACATAGTAAAGGAGGAAGCTAGCATATTTTTAAAATATAGTTTAAAGCTTAAAATAGATCAGTTAAAGTGAGATTGAGTTTTAAAAGTAACATTTTGTAGCTGCTCAAAAAAGTATCACAAGACCAGTACATCAAAGGGACCTGAAGGCAAGGACTATTTTATATTCACTCTCAGCACACAATCCTGTCTCATGCTTCCCTAAGGAGACAGAGCCATCAGGTAGGACTACACTCAACTTCTCACTTTCAATCCTTAAATATATTTGCACTTGTATCAGGCCTCAACTTCCCATTTGTGACATGGTGAGAAATGTCTTATCAAAAGCCAGTCACCTGCTCTGTTCTGGAGCCCACCAGCTCTCACCTCTCAAGGGGTTTCCAGCCATGAGGCCTCCCTCTGGTGCAACCCTCTTTTTCACATCTGTAGGCTCTCCTACTACAATGGCTCTCTCACCTAGTGTCTGGCTAGGATTTAAAATACGTGGTACATTCCATCTTGCAAAAACCCTCACTGAGTTCTGTCCCTCTTTGTAGCCAAATGTATTACAGGACTATCTAAACATTTAAACCTGTTGCCTCCATTCTATCTTTGGTCCTAAGGGTTCTATGGAAAATTGCTTTATTAAAGTCACCAATGACTTTCATGTTGCAGGATCCAGTGGATTATTTTTAGCCCTTTCTTAGTTAACATCAGTGCAACTTTTGATCTACTGGAACACACTCCCAGTTCCTTTGAAATAAGTTTCATGATACAATCAACATTTTCCTTTCCTTTCTTTGACATTCCACTTCAGGCTATGTTAAGGTCCCTGTCTCTACCTAAATTCTAAACATCAATATTCTTCAAGAATTCATCCTCTTCTTTTATCACTCTACCTTCTACTAGTGAGTCACTTCATCAACCTCTATCATTGAAATACTATAAGCAATATATATTTTTCTATATTTGTAAATTTATATTTCTACCTCCAGCTCTGTATTTAAGCTCCAGTTCAGTATATTCAACTACTTTTTAATTTTTTAAATTAAATTAATTTTTTAAAATTAAATTTTTAGAACAAACTGAATATGTTAAAAATGAAACACATGGTCTTACTGACTCCAAAAAAACCCCACTCTATTTTTCACTCAATTTTTTTCATCTCAGTAAATACCAACACCTTGCTTTAAGTTGTCCAAGATGAAAACCAGAAAATCAATTGCCTCTGACAATGAGAGATTAAAAATAAATTTACTCTTACCTCTTAAATAACTAAAAGTATGAACAAAATACTACATAAAAGAATGGTTTTTCAAGATGCTAGACATCAGGACATGAAAATAATGTGATCCTTGACAGACAGAAAACAAATGAAGTGAATTCTATGATGCCCTAGCTCACTACCTAGAGTTTCCAAGACAGGAGGGAACCCAAGCAGAACCTCATGGTGCCCTCATTTGAGGAAATAGATTGGGTAGTTTGGAGAGGCAACTCAGGTAGATTTTGGAGGTCAGAGTAACTCCAAAGAAACAGACACAATCAGCAAGCTTTAGAGATCTGTAGTACAGTACTGTAAAACAGTTATTGAGGAAAATTAAAAGTAATATATTAAATGTGATTAGGAAGACTCTATTTTGATTCTAATTTTTCAATTGATTTTATATTCGATGTAATCAAAACTTCAAAAATCAATGTATATAAATGGATAAGTTACTATAAAATTCATACAGAAATGCAAACAAAACAAATTTGATAAAGTAGGGAAAAACTGGACCATCTATATTACCTGATTCCAGGATTTAAAAAACCAGTGACAATCAATACACTGTGCTACTGCACTAAAGACAGATAGAGTGATGCAGAACAAACCTATGAATGTGATCAACTGATCTTTTTCAAAAGTGCAAAAGGCAATTGTATAGGTACAGTGTTTTTAAAGAAATGCTAATATAATTGGATAGTATATAGAAAAGAAAATAAAACCATGAATTTGGGTTAGGCAAAGTTTTTTGACATGCCACTAAAAAGCATAGTCTACAAAGATAAAATTGATAAAATATACAAGCAAAATTAAGAATTTTTCCCACTCAAAATACAATTTTAAGAGAATGAAAATAAATGCCATACCTTGGGGGAAAACATTAGTATATGATATACTGGATAAATGACCAATACCCAGAATACCATATACACAGAACTCTCACAATAAAATAAAAGGAAGGGGAAAAAACAACTGAAAATACAAAGGATTTGAGAAAACACTTTTTAAAAGATAAAGACATTGTATATAAAGGACACAAAAATGCTCAATACCAGTTAAGTCATTAGGAAAATTCAAAACCAAAATAAGATTACATTTTATACCTGTTAGAACATCGAAAATTAATGACCAACCCTACCAAGAGATAGAGAGAATGTAGATTACCTAAAGCTTAAATTGAATGAAAAATGGATAAGTATTTTGGTAAACAGATTGGCAACTTCATAGAAATGTAACATGATTCAGCCATTCTATTCTCAGGGAATAGTGCCAGAGAAATAAAGTCATTGTGTAAAAAAAAAAAAACAAAAAAACCCCATCCTTTTCATGGTAGTTTTGTAATATAACAAATTGAAAATGAACCAGATGCTCTTTGGCAGATGGGCAATTGATAAAAAAACAGCACCAAGTACATGCATGCCATGGAATAGTATTTAGCAATGAAAGTATCAAACTATTAACATATATAACAACATGAATAACTTTCAATTATCCTAACTGAAAGGAGCCATAAAATAAAATGTATACTGATTCCTATTTATATGACATTCTAGAAAATCTCACCATAATCTGTAGAGACAGACTACAGATCAAAATTGGCCTGCAGACAAAGAGGTGGATGGTAAAAGGGAGGTTACAAAGGAGCATAAGGCAAATTGTAGGGTAAAAATACGTTCATTATTTTGATTATGGTGAATTGTTTTACAAATGTATACATATGTGAAGTACTGTCAAGCTGTATACTTTAAACATAAGCAGTTTTTTGTATACCAATTATTCCTCAATACAACTGCTTTAAAAACTTTCTGGAAACTGTCATTTTTCTCTGTGTCTGTGATCACAACCTCAGTAAGAAACACCATCTCTCTCACGACTTTGTACAAAGCCTGACCTTTCCCTCACAGGCTCCTCTTGTCTATTGTGCACTATAGCCAGAGAGATCTTTTAAGAAGAAAAATCTATTCATGTTGCTTCATTGCTCAAAATTTTCCAAAAATTACTCATAAGAATCGAAAAACTTATTTTGGCCTCTCATTGAGTTCTGGTCTCTCTTTCATTTTGTTTCTTTCCCCCCCTCCTCCTCCTCGTCTTTTTTTAATCACCCTGCACTTTTAGCTCCTGAACTTGCCAAAATTTGCTGCCTCAAGGCCTTTACATTCTAGTTGCTTTGCATGGTCTTTGTCCTTCTGCAGCAAAACACCTTAGTGTTCGACCCTTTAGTCTCAGCTTCAGTGTAACATTCTGCAAGCTTCCTTTCAAGCACCAGGCCAGGCTGGGTGCACCCGGTACATGTGCTGTCTCTTTCATAGAAGCAATCATATGTAAGTGATTATCTGTGAGATTTCTTGTTTGTTTCTGTCCCTTCTTTCCACATTTTAGTCTCCTGAGACCATAAGCTCCAAGAGAATAAGGACTATTATATATTTGATTCCTTGCACTGCCTGGCATTTAATGAGCACTCAAAAATATTTATTAAATAAATGATAAGAGCTAGAACTAGAACCCAATTCTTGACCCAAAAGTCACTCCCCGACTTCCAAATTGGATTTTACTCAACCCACTCAATCAAAAATCTGTCCTTATGTATGTGACAGCTAGGTATACTTTTCCCATAATTATTTAGGTCTCACACTGCTAAGCATTAAGAAGTGTTAGATGCTATGCGTGTAGATCAGTGGTGGAGCACAGGCTCAACTACTCTGCACCAAAAAAAAGACAGGAAAGAAGATCAATGCAACAGAAGGTCATCTTTCAGTGTTAAATACTTTAAAAACCATTGCTAAGGAAGATTAGCAATGTTTAATACAGTTGAACTGATAGATCAGCTGGAGTTTTTAAAAAGTCAGCCATACTTCTTTTAAATGAGACATATATTCTAGCAGTTTCAGCTCAAGACACTTAACAAAAAAGAAACCCAGATGGGGACCATGCTACAGAAGCAGGATTCTGTAGGAAATGAAGCCTGGCTGATCACTGATCCAGCATGACCACATCTTTAGCAGAGCAGTGGCCTAGATTCTCCATGTAGCTGAGGGTGTGGGGATGGGACGATAAAGATGGCAACATGGCCAATTTCCGAAGCAGCTTCCTAAGAAACAGCCTACTTTCCGCCCTTTCACTCCCTCACCATGTTTATTTAGACTCTCCTTAATTAGAGCATTTCAGCATGGAAGCATAATCCAATCTGAAGGAAAATTTCCCTGGAGAGCCATCTGTCAGAATTAGACTACACTTAGCTACTGGACATTAAGGCCATATTGTAAATATCACAGACTGCTTTGATTCTCGAAACTTTCAAATTTCATTTTTTAAGCAAGCAAATGCCAATCTTTGAGATAAGGCTTTCTGTCAGGCAGCTGGTTTGCTGTTTTGGACAGTAATGTTTCCATAGGTACAAAATCATTAAAATGTAGTGCTGGGGGACATTCTACCTGACTGGTTTCACCTTTCTTCTAAGATGAAATTGCTGCCCTTGACAACTCTATTAAGTTGTTCCAAATCTACAGATGAGTTTTTTTTTTTAAATATAGTTCAGTTGTCCCTGTGAATTCAACTGTAGACTAATTTAACTCTACAAGGGGGATTCAAGTGAAGCCCACTTCTGCTCCCTGCCTCCCTCTCAGGAGCAGCCAGCTTGCCATGCAGACACCTGCCTGTGGTATCCATGCCAAAACAGCAAGCCAAGTCTTGCTTAGGAAAGGCGTGTGTGTGGTGAGAAATGGGGTAAGAGGGTCCTTTTTCTCCTTTTCCCATCATTTTCCTACATCTGAGAAGTCTTGTGAGCCAAGATCTCTCCTCTATCATCATAACCCTTTCCTACCATTAAGACATATTGCATTGCATTGCTCTCAATTCCCTTGACCAGGCTGCAGAACCCATTCCTCTGTTAACAGCTCATGGCTACATCCTTCTTAAGAGAATTCCCCTCACCCCATAGGAACCGCCTTAAGTATGACTGCCAAGTTATCCTCTCTGTTCACAGATAGCTTGTACTTGCCTTGTTTCAGTATGGGAAACCAACCCCTCTGTGGTGCTTCATGCTCCAGAAATTCCTGTGGGAACAAGCCCAGGACAGACCCTCCACAGCCATCTTCCTAGCCCTTTTTTCTAACCCACCTGCTTCACTTACTTCTTTAAGGGTTCATTTGAGAGCAATCTCTCAATAAATCGCTTATACAATAATACCTCTCAGCCTCTGCTTCCAGGAATTCCAACTTAAGATACACACACTATTTCAGAGCAATCATTTCATTCATGCACTCAGAATTTAACTGTGCATCTCTCAGGTTGAGAATAGTCCCAGGCTTTATCGTTAAAGAACAACTAGTCTAGTAGAGTGGGCAGAGATATATAGATAAGTCAATGGCTTCAGGATGTATTTTTAAAAGTCCTCTATTGCTTACAATACTTAAATTATAAGAATACAGGAAATTTGAAAATAAAGGGATAGAAAAAATATACATGACAAAAGTATCTAAAAGGAAGATTTTATAACTCTAAATACTGGTGCTGTTGAAGGCAAAAAGCATTACTGAGGAAATCAGAGACACCAAATAATGATAAAAAGTTCAAATGGGCAGAAATATATAAAAAGCACTTAGATCCTAGCTGTAAAAGAGATATGAAGTAAAAGTTGCTACAACTATTAAGAAGAAACTAAAATCTATCATTGAGGTAGGAGATTTCAAAGCATGTCTTATCCATAACTGATGCCAGATTGGCAAAAAAAGTATCCGTCAAGATGTGGATGTAATAATCATCTTTTTAAGTGCATATAGCACATTTATAAATACTGAGGTATACAGGAATGTAAAATAATTTTCAACAAATATTAAGTAATCTGTAAAACACTACCAGGCCATATACTAATTAAGTTAAAAAATATAGCCACAGATTAAACAGATAATAAAAATGTAACAATATATTATGAAATACTTTGATGTATTTGAAACAGATAAACAAATTTCTAGAAAAATCTCAACTATCAAAACCTATCCATGGAGAAACAGAAAACTTGTATAATCTCATAACCATCAAATAAATTGAATAAATTTCCTCCAACACAAACACCTGATCCAGAAAGTTGCAGGGTATGTTTTACAAAACATTGAAGGAAAAGTTTATTTGATTTTACATAAAATCTTCAAGGGAATAGCAAAAAGAACTCCACGTAACACATCTTAATGATTGGTTTTGATAACAGAACTAGATGAAGACAGAACATGGAAATAAAATTATAAGCTGATTTGACTCACAAATTTAGTTCCAAAAATATTTTATAAAATATTAAAAAGTCAAATAGCTGATGCCAAAACCTATAAACATTTATGTATAACTATGTACTTATTTATAAAAATCAATACATCATAAAAATTTTCCAGGTAACCTAGAAACAAAGCTTTCTGACAAAATTAGAAAATATAGCCATAAAATACACCACATTAAAAGATAAAAGGAGAAAAACACATTGTCAGTAGATTCAGAAAAATCATGATGAAATTCAACATCCATTCAGGTTTTCAAAAAGTATATAGCCAATGTCCAACTCCATGGTAAAATACTCAATGTGTTCTTCTTAAGATTAGAAACAAGGCAAAGATTACTCTATTGGTAAATGCAAAAAATTAAAGAAAAATGATAGAGCAAAGACAGAAGTCAAAAGAGTGAAAAAGGAAAGAAGAAACAAAGTGATCATTACTCATGCATGGTATTTGGTATGATGAAAAATACACTGAGTGTTTAAAAGATTTAAATTTTAAAAGATTATTTCAGTAAATAACATATTACCATGAATCCCCTTTACCATCCTCCCCTTGCATCTAACACATTTATCTGATCTTTCTTCCCACTTTCTGAAGCACCTCTGGAAGTCCTCTTTAGTAAGTAACCTTAGTTTCATTGTTTAGGCTGCTTCGATATCCTGAATCAATTCAAAACATTTACTTTCATCATCATCTTGACTTTGAGGAAGAGCCAGAATGGTGCCAGGTCCAGTGAATAAAGCGGATTAGTACAAATCATAGTGTTTCTACAAGCCTGCTGTCCCACTGGATGGCATTCAGCAGCAGTGTTGAATGTATTTTTGATTACACTTGATAACGACTCTCAGCCATCCAGAACTGTTTCAGAAGGTGGTAGGAACAAAAGGGTAAACATTTGAAATGATGAGGTATTTTGAGGGGATTAATGGCAATTTGTTTTTCACTATGATAATTTTTTACACATGTACAATATAGTTTGATCACTCCTTTGTATAACTGTGTATAACTGTCAGTGTATAAAACACAAAAGAATCTATGGAATACCATTAGACTTAAAGTCTAATAATTAGCACTGTCATGTGTGGAGAGAATACAGGTAGATGGGCTCACATACTGCTGGCATGATTGTAAATTGGTTAGTTTACTGAGATACACTTTTCTTTGACCCAGAAATTTGATTCCTAGGTATACACCCTAGAGAAATTCTTGCATCTATTTATGAGCAGACATGTAAAACAAAGTTTAATACTAATATTTTCTGAAATTAAAAAAAATAATTAAAATATCCAGTGACAGGAGAACAGATGAACAGATTAATAAATTATTATGGCATATAAAATGTTAAAACAACACTGCAAAAAGAACTCTAGTTATATATATTAACATAAATTCTTCTAATACATATAATATGGGAGATGAATACAAATGCTATCATTTCTTCCACATAAACCTTAAAAGTAGGTAAAACTAACAAATATATCCTATGTGGCAAAGTTATTTTTAAAAGCAATGAAATTGTATATGAATTTCTTTATACTGATTACCTTTATAGAGGGTTCTAGGGATAAAAGGGGGCACATGGAGGGTTTCTTTTTCTTTAGTTAAGTTCTTTAGTTTAGTTAATATTGATTGATGTTCATTTTGTAATAATTTTTAAACCATTTGCACACATTAATATGATCATACAGGTGTCATGCATTTCTTCTAAAAATAAAATATTTTGCCCTGGCAACCATGCTAGGTGACTTGTAGCTTCATTAATTCCTTCCTTCAGGTGTTCTGTGCCACAGCTCTGCCACTTCTCATCCCTCTGAATAATCTAGATGTCAGGGGAATTATATACCAATGGATCACAAGAGGGTGAGATGGAGCAGATCCTCATTAACCCACAGCTCCTCAGATCTGTGATGGTCAAATTCTCTGCAAGTCTACATTACAGAAGGAACCAGGTTTTCCTGTCTACAGCTGCAAGCTAGGGCTTTCTATAACTTTTTCCAAGCTTTTTTAGCCTGTGGCACTAGCTAACGAAGCAGTCTATAGTTTTTTTAGCACTACAGCAATACACTGAAGCTGGCTGCTATCAACTTGCAGCAGCTTGGAAAGCTAAGTGTGAGTATCTTTTGCTAACTTTATCTTTAAAGATAAAGTTACACTGGCAACATGAAATAAGCCCATGGGGAAAATTTACACCACATGAATTGACAAATGCTACAAAACAACTCCCCTTTCTCTCTTACTTCACCTTCCAGCCAGTTGTTACCCATTTAGAAGGATACCACTGAATATGACACAGCCATAAAATCATACAACAATCATTTGTAACTTATTAAACAATGGAATGGAACTAATAAACTTCAATGCCTGCCCATTTGTACTCAACTCTGAAGAACAAGTATCCTGGGTTTCCCTGAATACTTACACCTTCTCCTGCCTATATGGTTCTGAGATAGGAGAAAGGGGCACAAACTCCCTTCAAAGTATTAGTCTATGGCTTCTCTAAACTCATTGAGGTGGGCCACTCTGGGAGATATATGCTTTGGCTACAGCAAAATTCAGTCATGGACTTATTACAGATGACTCTACTCTACAACCCTCTGGAGAACTCCATCCTTCTGAGTTCTCTTCAGTCAGATTCACAAAGGTCCCTTCCCTTACCCATGACCACTCTCTATAAGCAACCTTTCCCAGAGGTCAGTCTGTACACTGTTCCTCTTCTGCTGCAGCATAAATTCTAATAAAGCTTTTTGTCAATGGCATATTCCTGCCTATTCATGATTTTTATTTTTGAGACAGGGTCTCACTATGTAATTCACATTGGCCTTGAACTCATGGTGATTCTTCTGCCTTGGCCTCCAAGTGCTGGGATCATGCACCATCATGCCTGGCTTTTTGTCTCAAGTAACATATCCTGAACTGGTAACATCAAGGGCTGTTGGCACCAAGAGAAGCCTGTGGTTAGTGATGCTAACAGCAAAGTAAGTAAAGCATGAAAGAGAACAATAGAGAATTCCTGGGAGCCATCATCTCCAGTGGTGAGAAGAGTTTCTGAAGACTGCCAGTAGCTGCTTGCTCTCAAAGGTAAAGATGATAACACTAAAAGAGTTACAATTAATCAATTTGTGACTTCAATGTAAATTGAGCAAAAGAACCCTCAGCTGACTGATAACGTATACATGGTCCATATGGGAAAAGTCCCTTTTATGGGGCCCTGAAGAGGCACACAATGATGACAGTCATCAGCAGGCTCAAGAACCAGCCCATATCTGATTTCCACTGTACATACAGCTAAGAATCCATGCTAGCCATTGACAGTTGCAGGAGTCCACCTCTATCAGGTTTAGAAATGGTCTGTGGCCCATGAGAGTCGGGATAGGTAAATTCTCTCATCAATCAATACAGAATACTGAAACTTGGTAAGAGCTTACAAATCAATTTTTGATAGAATCATAAGAGTTATTAATTACTAAGATTAAAAATGTTTATTCTATACTGTTCTCTATACTGAAGTGGAATCTATATTAGCAGAGAGGATACCTCGCGACTTCTACTGTTAGCATGTAGGAACACAGGCATCTTCTCCCAACCAGAGTCTAAATGAGGTGACCCTAAGTCTCAAAGAAAACCTCTGAACTAGTGCCTAGGCAAGAAACTAAGAAAGTGATTTTTTAAGTGCTTCAGGCTTGGGGGCCAGTGACAAATGTCAAGCATACAGGCACAACAGCCAACATGCCTCCAGACCTCCAAGCCCAGGCTACCTGAAATTTGGACCTCCCCCCAGATGCTGCTGTCTCTCTTGTTAACTGATAAAATCCCCCACAAAAATGCATTATATTGTTATACTTATCTGGCATTTTTAGCTGAGAGGTTTAATTAAGCTATCAGTGTTATACTCAGTAATTGCCATTTTATTCTTCCTCAGGATAACAGGAGGATTAATTTTTATTTGAATGTTAACATTTGTAAAACTCATACTCTCTTTGGAGGAATAAAAAATTAGAAGAGATTAATTATGGGTTCAGATATGTATAACATCCTCTGGCTCAGTCATCCCTAGAGTCTAACCAAATGAAGCCCCCATGAAGAGCTTCATTTTATGCCACAAATGCTTAGTAAGTGGTGGAGACACCATTTTAGAAGTTAGGTGCCAATAGTAAATGAGTAAAATTTAGTCTCTGCACTTAACAGAACTGTCTATGGGGAGGAAATAAAATCAAACAAATGCATAAAAGACATTATGAATAATGATAGAAGTACAAGGTATCTTGGAAGCAAATACCAGAAAAACCTACCCTAATCCAAGGCTCAGAAAAGAGTTCTCAGAGGAAGTGGGATTTAAGGTGGGATCTAGCAGAGAGTTAGCTGGAAAAAAGATAAAGGAGAAGTAAACCAGTATTTATGGTCATTTTGAGCCACCTTTTTCATCAACAGACTCAACTGGGCACTGTAAGAACTTAGTCTTAATTCCCATTTAGCCAGAATTCAGCCTTGTAACTTAGGTTGAAACCCCTAATGGCTGGCCCTCCACCTCAATTTTATCTGCTGAATATTATATGAGTTCTAGAGTCCTATTCAATTTAAGGCAGATATTCTATACACAGAATACTGTTCAGGCAGTATAAGTAAAAACAGCCTTTTAAAACAAACTTCTCAATAGGATGAATGTTCACAGTATTTCAAGAGGATGAATGTTCACAAAAACCCTCCACATACAAACATGAGGCTATACACGTTTTTTAATGGGTAGCAGAGCTTATGGGACAAAAAGGAAAACAATAAAGAAACTTGAATTTACAAATGTAAGTAAATTCTGGAGCTGCAGCTTGAATGAAGGTAACTGTAACTCTCTGGTATTTAGAGGACTTCAGGAGAGTCCTGCCTGAAGCTGGAGTCCTTCCATAAAGCCAGAGGGTCTTATCTAAAAAGGATAAACAGAGCTTCTGGCTTGCATAAATAGGTATTAGAGATACATATCTGTCATGCACTTGCTTTAAGAAAAGAGCAAAAAATGGTCTCTTTACTAGTTTCTAACCACTAATACAAACCTGTATTGGAGCTTATATTTACCCATCCTCTTGTCCAAAATCTCTCAAGCTCAAAATTTAGTTTAAATTGTTCCATGTTGGTAGTTTGTCAAGTCACTTGATAGAAACAATCTCAAAATATCTTTGAAGGCATGCACTTTAAATCCAGGCCTTGGCATTTTCTATGGACAGTTTCAAATCAGATGAGTTTACAGACATATATCTGAATACAAGAGGCAGCAAGGCATGATGAGATAGAGACTATGGAAATGTTAAACAAAGAATCACATTTGCAGAGATTACTGCTATGGTAGTTATGGGGAACAGAACACAGAATATGTATGGAGTTATGAAATATATATAAAATAATTATAGAAAAACATAAAATATGTTGAAAAAGGAGACTGTTAAATATATCAGATATGAATACATATCAAGCAATGAAAAGAAGTAAATGGATGACAACTTTTTAGAACTGATCAAAGAAAACAAGCTGATAATCTAAACATATCTCAATCAGGACAAATAAAAAGAAATGCCCACTTAACCATATTATAACTAAAATATAGGGCACTAAAGAGGAAAACATGATCTAGAGGGCAGTAAGAAAGAAAAGGAAATTTACATTCAAAGGAATGAATATTAGATTAAATTTTGACTTCTCCAAAAGAAAAAAACCGGAAGTCAGAAAAAAATAATACCTTCACAAGGCCAAAATCGAGGTAACTTAAGTTTTATGTTTCAAACAATATTTCTTTCTTTATTGTCTGAAGCTAAGCAAAAGCCAGAAACTGAGGGAGTTTCTTCAGCATGAACAAAATAAAAACTCCTATGCCTCCATAGGGGCTGAGCAGGAACAAATCAAAGGTAGTCATAATAATCCCCAAGCCAACATTATAAAGCAAAAACGGCCTTGATTTCAAATCAAACAGCACAGTAGGACAGTAAATCACATGTGCCACTCATGCACACAAATGCAAAATGAAATATCAGCATAATGAACCCAGCAGTGTACTAAGGTAACATATCAAGCCATTTGTATTATTTTAGGAATATAAGATTTATTCGAAATTAGAAAACTAACAAAATTGACCAAAGTAACAGACTAAAATATTGTAATATTGGAAAAACAATTGCAATTTTAAAAAAAAAGTCTTAGTCAACTAGGAACAGAGATACATTCTTAATATGATTAAGATATCCACAAAATATCCCTAGCAAAATCATACTTTATGTAAATGTGAAGACATAAAAAGAACAAAAGATATAAAAAAGATTAAAAGATACAGATTCAGAAGCAACAAACAAAACTGTGTTAATTCACAAATGTCTAATTATTTACAAAGAAGTCTGAAGCTCCTACAATCAAATTATAAGAATTTCTGGGGTGGTGATATAGCTCAAAGGTAGAGTACTTGCCTAGAATTAGTAGCTAGCTAGCTACAATACATATGCACATATATATGATATGTTTTAGAAGATTTTCATACAAAAGATAAACACTAAAAAGTTTCAACTATATATAAGCAATAATTAGAAAACAATTTTAAAACAAAAAAATTAGGCACCTACCAATAAATTTAACAAGACATACAAGATCCTCATGTTGAATATTATAAGGAATGAATGAAAGATTAAAAAGAACTTAAAAAGTGGAGAAATACAGTATGGTCATAAATAGAAAGACTCAATATTATAAAAGATGTAAAATTTCTTTAAACTATTCTAAGACTTCATATGCACCCAAACAAATTCCAGAAAAAATTCTGTTTAACTTGACAATGCAATTCTAAAATTAATGAGAAAAATCAAGTGTCAGCCAAGAATGAAGTAGGCTGGATGATTTGCTCTTCCAGATGCTAGAATATTGTAGAACAATAATAATTTGCAAATTGTGCTATTTGTAGATAGACAAAAAGAACAATGGATAGAAAAGAGAATACAGAAACAAATTCATCATATACAGAATCGTCATATAGGCACAATGCATATTACTGAGAAAATTTGTCAGAAGTTTGTTTATTCATTTAGAAAAATAAATAGATGTGTCATCAGCTGTATATTTGTGTTCCTCCTTGGAATGCATATATTAGAATCTTGACTCCAATGTGACTTTATTTGGAGATTAAGCTTTTGGGCGGTAGAGTTACAAGATATCACCTTTATGTGGTTCATTCTGTATGAAATCTAAGGCCATAATGTTAAATAAGTCAAAATCAGAAAATTAAATATTTCATGGTTTGTCTTATAAAAAGAATCCCCCAAATAAATTAAGAGTAAATAAAAGAGAAATGGGAGGAAAGAAGGAGGCAGATTTTTGGAGATGGGAAAGAGAATCAAAGGAAGAGGAAGGAGAAAAGGTAGGAAGGGATCGAAAATGATCAAAAGGTGATATATGTATGTACCAGTTCTCCAAAATGAATGTTAACTATTATCCATTACAAACATACCCTAAGTAAAAAAAAAAAAAAAAAAAAAAAAAAAAAAAAAAAAAAAAAAAAAAAAAAAAAAAAAAAAAAAAAAAAAAAAAAAAAAAAAAAAAAAAAAAAAAAAAAAAAAAAAAAAAAAAAAAAAAAAAAAAAAAAAAAAAAAAAAAAAAAAAAAAAAAAAAAAAAAAAAAAAAAAAA
>PVLA01006089.1:0-92851 GCA_004027455.1 Hydrochoerus hydrochaeris | reverse complement strand
TAAATAAGACACAAATGTCTTATAATAAAAAATATTGTTATATTTTATTGAATCAAACATAACCTCTACTTACCAAAAGAGACCATAAGAACCTCTTTTTTATCAAAAGACATCATAGGTTCAATACAAAAATAGCCACAAGTTGAAAGATAATATTTGTAATATATATAACCAACAAAAGATTTGTAACCGGACTAAAAAGAGCATATCTAAATTAATTTGTAAAGGGGTAAATTAGAGGAAAGTATTAAATATTTCCCAATAAAAGAAACGTGATGATCAATAAAGAAGAAAAGATCGTCACCCTGGCAACCAAGGAAATACCAATAACATACTATTTCACATGTATACACACATACATGTTAATCACTGTGACAAGTGTAAGAGTTGGTGAGAAAGTGTAGTAGTAGTGACTGTCGCAGTTTCTCAGTGGGGGGGGGTCAATTTGGACAGCCATTCTAGAAATGATCTGGTCATTATCTAGAGAAATTCAAGACACATATATGTTATTTTTATGGTGGATACACCCTAGAGAAATTATTGTATATGTTAACAAAGTGATGTGTACAAAAATATTCTTCTGCAATATTATTTAGAATCACAAAATACAAATAACTACCCAAAAGTCATCAACATAAAAATGGCAATTTTCATGCATTAATGCAATGGAATATAATATAGCAGTAAAAATGCACAAACCACAGCTATTCCATTCATCTCTGTTGTGAAATGCCACAGTCAACACTGACTGAAAGAAAGAAGAAAGTCACAGGAGAACTATGAAAAGTAGAAACAGACAAAATCTAAATCTGTATTTCCTTATGCATGAGTGCTCACACACACACACACACACACACACACACACGGCACAGTATAAATAAAATTCAGGATAGTGGTTTCCTCTTTCACTGAGAGGGAATATTAAAAGGGAGGAAAATGCTGGTTCAGCTAAAGTACTGGCAATGTTCTATTCTTCAGCTGGTGACTTCATGCCTGTTCATTTAATTATTCCTTCATTAATCTGTATGTATTACATTCAATATATGATATGCACCTAAATTTAAAAATGAAATCTTGGCAAATCTCAGATTTTTATATAATTTCTGTAACAGTTACATTAAAAAGTAAATGTAGTCCAAACAGTCCCAAAGAATACTTTTTAAATGGAATTTAAAAACAATATGGACTGGGGATATAGCCCAGTAGCACAGCACCTGCCTGGAGAGCATGAGGTCCTGAGTTTGATTCCTGGTACCAAAAGCAAAAATGTTGCAGAATAAAAATAACCTGCAATTCCATTCTTAGAACATCCATTCATCTGTGGCTATCAAAACGCCTAGAAAAATACTTAGACTTTCCCTCCTAGGTAACCTTACATTTTCTTAATTCTTTGTCCATCTAGGATATTCTAACAATGGACAGAAAACTCTTAGTCCCACGAAAGCACAACAGTGGCAGTGATCTCAGGGCCAGAGGTCTTGGGACCCTGCTACTATGTACTCCTGTCTCATGGGAACCTGCTCAAATGCTGCAATCAGGGATCAGCCTTATCCAGGTTTTTATGAGATTCTGCACACAAAGTGCTGCACTTCCCATCAGATCTCTAGAAGGTTATAGCAGGATCCCTGTTGAACTTTCTAATAACTTTTCCAGCTATTTTATAGAATGTATTTGTCAAAAAAACAGAAACTGATGTTTTTCTAGAGGGTATGATCCCCATACTCTTTCCTGAGATCAGACCTAAGGCCCAGGCTCATCAGTGTGGCTGGCAGTGTCTCAGCTTCCACATCCAAAAGGACACAGTAAATGTCCCAGTGAGAGAGTTGATTCTTGGACCAGTTATTTCTTATCATGGGCATCCTGTCTATTTTGTTCCTTAAAACTTCTTAGCTGCTTTCTGATTTTGACAACTGGGGTTTGACAAACAATCCTTGCTTTGACCAGCATCCATTTTCAATTTACGTATGTTACAACCTTTCCAGATAAAGAAGTCTGTTCCTTCTGCAGCACTCCAACCTGATACTCTTTTCTTTCCTAGCATAGTAGTAGTCATTAAAGTAGTGGTGAGTATATCCTCATGCCACACTTTGCCTATTTGGATAGCAGGAAAAAGCTAGTACTTTGTGACACGCGGAAAGAAAATATCTCTTGTAACAGCCACAGTGTGAGGGAGTCCCCAGTTTATAACAATGGCTGAGAACAAAAGGGTACTAGTAGTACTATTTAGTCACTAGAGAGCTTGTGGGTCGTGGATATGCAGGTGAGTACATGGCACATCTGCCTTCTCATTGAATTTGACCTTCTATAGATACATTTTGCTATTATCTGTAGCTACTTTTCAGACTGATCTCTTTGTAACTTTGACTCTGTGAGTCTTATATTTGAAAATACAATGCCAACTCTTCTCAATCATTCCCACCTCCAGGGCTGAATTTGAGGATCCGAGCATGCAAGTGACATTGGGCCAATATAAGAATATGAGCAAGGAGATAGCAGAGTCAAGCAATGATGTCTCAGCTGCAGAATACAGTGAATTGGATGTCAGGACCTATTTAGTATAAGCAACCTAAGAAAGCTCAAAAGAAAATGTGATTAGAAGAACAGATATCTCCTGTCTGTTAGGGGACCACTAAGAATCAGAAAGTAGAAAAGGCCAAATGTGATTCTTTCAGAAAGCTTCCATAAGTAATTCTTGGGAAATTTCAAAATAAATAACTGTTAAAAACTTGTCTCTGGAAAGGTACAAAGAAGTTCTAGATTAATAGCTATGAGAATATTAACATGGATTTATTACTTTACTTTCCAAATAAAATAACGTTTGTTTCCATGCTAACCAAGAAGCACCACCCACCCCCAAATGAAGAAATGCTGGACTCACATTGGTGACATATTCGATATCCTTCCAAAGGACGCACTCCCTGGGGAAATCAGCCAAGTCTAAGAAGTGATCCACTACCACTTGGCCAATTAAGTCGTGGCGAGAGAACCTGTCAAAGTCATACACGGAGAAGTGAAGCTTCCGAGCTTCAAGATCACTGTAGGGAACCGGAAATAAAAACACTTCATCAAACACAGGGTTCAGGGTCTTTCTGTGAACTTTAGTCTGGTGCTTTGTTTTCCGATCAGGAAGCAAGTAGATTTTCACATAAGGATCTGAAGTCCCAGAAAAGTCCTTGGCAGGCAAATTGACAGCTTTGTGAATCTTCACTATGAGCTGCTCTAGGTCGCAGTCATATTTTAAAATGAAGTTCAGTTTCCCACAAGCTTTGCTGTTACTCCTTTTCCCTTCATCATTATCCAATGACCTCTGTTTATATAACTCTGGTTTAATTCTACCAATTCCAGTCAACTGCTCCTGTTTTTGAAGCTGCTGGATATTGAAGTCTGGGTTTGACAGGTTGAGTTGTCTTCGGATTGAATTATGCCTTGAATGAAGAGGAAAAAAGAACAAAGTTATAACCTCGTTAGCTACGGATCTTTCACAAACTTGTGCCTGAAACATAGGTAGACTGTTACGTTCTATTAAGAGCTTAGATCTGGGAATCTTTTTATTTTTTATTTTTTTACCCTTTTTAGCCTAAATTCAAAATATTCATTAATGTGAATAAGCTGCCTGCTCCCTACGGCTTGAAGCTCAAAATTGAGGCTTGGTATTAGGAAATGAACTTATCAACATGTGACCTTGGAGTTTTAAAGGTTTACTGCACATTCTAAACTGTCTAGTGTGCCATTAAAGAAGCTTATCTGACTGGTGGAATATAAAGATTTGTACAAGCTGCTTATAAAAAAATTATTTAACTTTATGGATGATACCCTAAAAATTGAAATATTTAGCTAAGTGTTGTCTTACAAAGAATGCATTTCTAAATTACATAGAATTTCCTGTCACTGTCTTACAGTTTTAGAAGGATGTGAATTCTTATGGTTCAAATCAAATCATTGCATCATAAGAACAGCTTTTGCTCACTCACATAAAGATATATGTGAGTGGCACGTGTCTGCTTGCAGGGCATTGCACTGGCTCTGTCACGTGCAAGCTTGGATGATCGGGAGGTTTCATTTCTGAAATAAACACTAATGGCAAGAAAATTAAAAGTAAGCAAGTATAAATGCATACAGGGATTCAGTAAGAAAACGTCGGATACTAACATTTGCAAGTTAAATATTTGCCATTGGAGGTTATTGGATTAGGTTAGATGTTTCTCTAAAATTCTCTTTAAAACCTCTCTTATCTATGTTGGTCCTCACAAGTTAGAAGAAGTAGTCATTATCTACGAGGTTTCAAGGTTACTTTTGCTTATTTTTAGCTCAGTGTTCAGAATCCTTACATTGTGTTATATGGAATCACTCAACAAATAACCTTAATTAAAATAGCATCTCTAGTGGAAGGTGAAAGGGAACAGCCAGGTTGTCTCTGCGGGATAGATAAAGAGTTGGCGAGGCAGAATAAACACTCCCATTTCTCTTCTATTCCTTTCCTGAGACTGTTTTAAAATAAAGATGTAAAAATGGGATTAACAGCCCTTGAAACATGTTTGAAATTATTCTTTGTCATCATAGACACTGTCATGCTGAACATTCATCCTAAAATATTCTCCTAATCACTAATCACCCATGTGGTATAACAAGAGCACTGTTACAGAGCTGTCACTTGTATCTGTCACACCCAACACAGTCCACAGCAAGCTGACACATCCCTGTGACAAACATTCCCACACATGCAAAAACAGTGTAGTCTGAACATCACTGTCATGAGGTTTTAATTTCTTTCAGAGAAATCCAGTCTTAATCTGCATTTGGGGACAGGAAGGTGGGAGATGCTAAGTACCAAAACTGGCTCTTCATACTAGTACACTCAGGCTATTCCTTATGCGGAAGTGGAACAGTTGTGCTGCTACAGGAGTTTAGTTCATGCTGTTGGTTCTAGTGGGCAGAGGGCTGGCAGAGAGCAGTAAATATCCTATCCCATGCAGAGGCCAAAAGGGAATGGCACCAACCCCATCTCCCTTTGCTACTGACTTTTTTCCACAGGCTAGATTCAAATATGGCCCTCACTTTGGCATTGAATCACTTCCTACCATTCTTAGTGGGGACTAACTGGTAGGACTAACTAGTAGGGACCAGTATGGACTATTCTAGTTGCTGTTTAGTCAGTGGTGATATTTACATGAGGTTAAAAAATATGAATATTTACATTTTTAAAGTTTATTACTAAAGTTTATTACTATTATTAAAATAGGCCTTGCCATTAATCTCCCTTAAATATCCCCCTTCACTTCTGACATACTTATGCTATCATTTTTTCCACTTTCTGAAACACTCTTGGAAGTTTTCTTTTGTGTCTTTAGTTGTGTGGTTGTGATTGCCTCAATGCCCTGGATCGATTCAAAAGGTTTATGTTCACGGCCATTTTGACTCTGGGAAAGAGCCAGATGTCACAGAGTCACACAATGACCAATCTGGTGAATAAGGTGGATATGGACACACCATAATGTTTTTATGATCCTACCTTCCCATTGGATGGCACTCCGTGGCAGCATTCAACATATTTTTTAATTGCACCTCAAAGACACAAAAGAGGACTTGCAGAATTGCTTCAGAAAGGGGCAGGAGCCATAGGATAACTAGAATGAGGGGGGTATTTTGAGGGAACTTAATGGCAAAGTGTCTCTCCCTTTAGCGATTTTTAAAAAATTTAAACAATCATCGTGTATTTTGATTTTTTTCCTTATAATAATGTGAATACACGGGATGTTTATTCTTGAGACTGGAATTTGATGCAACAACAATCCTTTGTCTATTCCCAGCCCCAGGTCCAGCCATGCTGTAGCCTTTCTTCCCAGAGTGGCTGCTGAGCAGACTGCATAATGTTACCTTGGGGTTTTCAGAGCACTGACTTTAGATTCATCGCCTCACAGCAACATTTGTCTCCATCCTTATCTGTAGGACTAAGCCTACCAAGTACATTTTATTTTAAATTTAAAATACATGAATTTGGCTTCTTAGCAATGGAACATTCTGTTGTACATGTACGTTTTCTTAGACATGAAACCTGAGATTAGTACTACACGTTCAGCTTTTCCTAACCATGATGGATTGCCAGCGGGTAAAGTGGGTGGGCTGGGGAGAGCATTACAGAGATTTGTACTTCAAAGGCTAAAACAAATCCCGTTTCCTGAGATTCCAATTGCACAGAAAGTTCCCCTTTCAAAATTCTAATACAACCAGATTTTTCTAAAAATAAATTACAAATATGAACACTATTGACTAACCAAATGCTTTAGGTGTTAATTTCATTCCTAATACTTTTCTCCCAATCCAGAATTCCTATTGGCAAAACAGCTGAATCTCACTGTAAGGTAGTGGCTTAAAGCAGATAGCAAAGCTTGTAACAGGGGATGACAGTTTGTCACTGCCTGGGGCTTCAGGAGGCACTCAGAATTTACTGAAGTGGGTGGGGTGGGAAGTATGAAAGATGAGAGGCTCAGAATAGTCAAAGGACCAGGGTAAATGGTAACTTCCCTCCAAAATCACTAGAGCTCTGGAAGCTAAGAAATAAGAAAGTAGAACAGGGGGGTTGTTCCAGAGACAAGAAGAAGAGGTGGAAGAAATAGGAAAATTAATACTCTGTAGCTCTCACAGACTACCCAAATAGAGGCAAGGTGAGTGAGGGAGCAAGGCCAAAGCAAGAGGGAGGAATGATCCACAGCAGTGTGTCATTACCTGAGTTCTACAACCCTAGATGAGATGGTCAATGGAAGTGGCCTTGAGGTTTGTAGTGTACAAGAAGTTCCCAGAGCCAGGGATTTTAATGGATTTTAACAACCAAATGACATCCATAGTGACAATGAGTGAATGCTTTAAAAGGTAATTTGTGTCCAAAACACATTGTTTTGAACAGGTCTGGGGATCCTGTATTGGTATGGATAATGAATAGAGAAAGGAGAAAGTAAATCCCACAGGGAGGCAAGTCCAGGGGTGGTCTCTGTAAATAAGCCATCTGTGCTAACCCTGCCTCTGAGAAGCTGGCTACTGGGGTTGGAACTCTCTGCTTCCTTTATCATTTTGCCAGCAGAGGTAATTTTCTGTCATGGAAAGGACAAGGAATTGAAGGTACACTAAAGCTGGTCTCTCTGGATCTGAGTTATAAGGTTAATTGAGTTGAAAAAATATAAATAAAATTTGTAAAATAGATTTCCTATTACGAACTCAAAAATATTTTTGCCCCTGAAGAAATCTGAGACTTGTACTGAGCTGTAACCATGGGTCAGAAGGTGCAAGAACCCAGGGATAAGGGGGCTTTTATTCCCCACTCTGCTTTTCTCAAATGTGAATTAACCAGTGCCAGCTCTCTCAGTTCCTGAAGCACCAAACAATGTCCACTGGGTTCTAAGAAAAAGGACATTACTGAAATGCAACAACTGTGAATGGGCAAAGCAAGGTGTCAAGTGGAGTGAAAGACACAGAAGGGAAAAAATGGATACTGTATGTACTGAAAGAAATGATTGGCCAGGAAGATGAGAAAATAATCCTACAAGAACTATAAGCAAGGCAGAGGGAAGTAAGTGTTGCTTAGAGGTTTGAGAACTTAGGAACAGAGAGAAAAAACTGAATGGAAATTTTTACAGAGGAGATGGCAAGTTGAGCTGGGCCTGCCTATTCAATTTGCCCTTATCCATATACCTTTCCACACTGATGTTATAGACTTCAATAGGGAAAGTAACTGATTTTTCATCTTAGTGCCAGCTTTCTAAAGGGATCTTCAGTTCTTTGGCCTCAGAACTTTTAATTGAATTTTCATCTAGGTACCAGCTCTCTAATAGGATCTTCAGTTCCTTAGCACAAGCAGTTTTCTCTGGAGTCCACAGTATTTTTTATTCCAGATTCTATAAGAGTCAGTGTTTAGAATTCCTAGTAAAACTTTCATCTCTGGGTTTCCTGTGTGACTACAGGAAAGCACACTGTCTTCTATTGTCCTTCACCTCAGTGGCCTCATTTTGACTTGAAACCTGTCCTATCGTTTCCCTAGTTGTAGAGCACCAGTTTTGACCAGGTTTTAGGGTCCGAGGAGAGAAAAGAGCAAAGCAAACTGTGATTTCAGAACCATCACTGGTCTCTTTCCTACATTCTAGTCAAGACAGGGAAGTATGGAAACAGTAGAGACAGGATCTTGTTTTTCTTCTTTGATATTCCCCTGATGATGGAGAGAGCTGGGTTTTCCTGAACCACCAGTTTTCTGTCCGGGGTCTAAAGCAAAACTCATCTTTAGGAAATTCTAAATAGTACAAACACAGCAGGGGGAGTCCTGCACAAGGACAGATATAGTTAGCACACTACAAAGGGCTGAGTAGCTGAGGCTTTCTTGACTTTGGATCTGGAGGCTTTAAGGTAGTTATCAGGCTCTGGGGCCAGTGAGGTGTGTGATTAGTGCAACTGGAGTAGCTTGTATCATTCACCTCTTTTCATTCCCATTGTTCCTAAATGGATTCAGGCCTTTGCTATTTTAATCTTTCGCTGGCCTGCTGTGTTAAGGTTTGTGTCTGGATGTCCCCCAAAACTTCGTGCAAGGCACGAGGGCAGGTTTTTGGGAAGTGGCTGAATCTAGACTTTGTACCTGATTCAAGGTTCAATGCTGGGATTATGGGTGTGAGTGCTACACCTGCCCTAGTGTGGTCTTCTGTGAACTGTTGCCCCTCTGCTGTGTGTCACTCTGCCTTGCAGTCAGCCAATTATGGACTAAAACCTCTACAAAATGTGAGCTAAAGAAAATGTTTCACCTATTATCTCTGAGTGTCAGGTATTCTCAGCAATGAGAGAAAGTAACTAAGATACCCTGAATCCAGTCTTCACTCCATTTCACAATCATATATATTCTTTCCAGATAAATCATCTCCAGGAACAATTTGAGTACTTCAGAGTTTTTAACTGATGCTCTTCTTTGTATCTAGTTGCTGGGTTTCATGGAAGTTAAGATAGGTCTTGACAATTTTCATTTTAAAAATTGTCATTTTATTACAATTTGAAGGAATAACTGTTTTACCTTTTTCTCTCTACAAAATATATAGCTTAGTTGAAATGTATTACTCATAAAGTAATTATAACATTTAGTCTTTGTGTACTACATGCTAGACTTGTGGCCAGAAAGGGACCCAAACTGAAGTTTTTTTTTTTTCTCAAATCCTGTTAGTGTATTTTTTGACTATATGGATTGCTTAATTGAGCGAAAAGTTTAAAAATAACTGAGATATTCTTCATGAAAGCAAAGCTAAGACAAATGGTCTTCCATCAGCCTCACACTACTACAGATTTTACTCAGTTTATACTTCTGAGTCTTTGCCAATCTTATTAGGAAAACAACAGAAAAGTACTGACCAATTATTTTATCAGTTAATCATGGATAAAAATGTTATGTGCCAGTGATTACAGTAGGGCCTGAAATAGCCAAGAGACAGATCAGTTGTGTTCTCTGAGTTCACAGAACTCATAGTAGAAAGTGGAGTATAGGTAATAAATAATCACTCAGAAATAGTGTTCAGTGCCGTATAGGAGTGGAAACAAGGCAGCGTGAGAACTCAGATTGGAAGGGTATGGAAAACACTCCATTCTTCAGGTGGAATGTCATGAAGACATTTAACTAGAATGTTAAAGCTTCAAAAGATCCAGGAAGGGCAAAAATAAAGGAAACACATTCCTGGCAGAGGGAATAGCATGTATGAAGTTCTCTAAGCACAAGACACTTAACCAGGAGAAATACTAGTATAGCTGTAATATTATCAGCTTTCTTCAGGCAAAGCCTGGTACTGAGTTCATGTGAGCAATGTCTTAATAGTCCCAATAAGGAGTTTATGGTATGTCTAGTTCTGGCTTCATAAAGCTAAACTGTTACAGAGGAAATTTGAGAAGTCTTAAAAAATAAAAATAAGATGGAGTTTCATCTTGGGACATGAAGCAGGAAATGGAATAGATGACCTTTCCAGGTCCTTCTACTTTGGAGATTCAGGTATATTCATATATATAAAATGCAGACTTTTATTAGAAAGTTCTGATATTGAAAAATGTTGAGAAAATTAAAATATCCATATTCCTAAAATATTAGGTCATTGGTACATGAGGAATTTCATCCAAACTGAGAAGAATTAACAGAATTTCAGATGGTTTTAATGGTAATTAACTGGATTTGGTCTTAGAAAAACAATAGAAACTTATCCTGACCAGAAATATTCTCAGATACAACAAAAGTCACCTTTGGTCTAGTCCAGTCTGGACTGTGAGTCAAATATACTCAATCTGAAAAGGATAGGTGAGGTTGAGAGTTTCATTGCAAGTGCTGTGACAAAGCTATGCCAATTGTGGTGATAGGGAAGATGCTCTTAAATGGGAGCATCACTCCTATGTGCACTGGGCTGAGGTACCTGGAAACGCTGGTTGGAAAAGTGTTAACAGCTGAAGAATAGAAGAAAGAAAATGACAGCAGTGAGAAAGTAAAAGACATAATGAGAAACAAGGCAGAAGAAAAAATAGACATAAGGGCACACTGTTTAAAGCCATCTCAACAAAAAGTTCTTTTCCTATTCCCAATATTCTTTCACTTATAAAAATGTTAAAAATAGTTTAGAGCATGAAAGATAGTTGATTTAGTTTTCCATTTTGTCAGTAAAAAATTGCTTTCTTCCTCATAATGTTACACTATCACTAAAGAATTAGAGAAGCCCACATCACTAAAGAAAGATATGTATTTCCATGCACAACCCATAAAACTAGGTCAATTGTAATTTAGATATGAGTGGTTTAAATGCATAATGATGCAAATTGTTAATATTGGGTCAAATGCAGCTAGAATGAGTTTAGTTTTTTAATGGCAGTTCAGCTATTAGTAAACCTGATTTGCCCATCATAAAAGATAATTTAATTTCATGTCTCCAAAACTAACATAAATCTAAATGTAAAATGCATTTTACAGAGATAATATCTTTGCTCTCCTCTTTTTCCCCCTTCAGCCCAATTCATGCAAATCTGAAGATAACAGTTTTTCTCATTAAACAAATTGCATTTCTTGATATAGGAAGTATTTATATATTTTTGTAGAACAAATGTTGTAATAATTAGTGATATTATTGCTGCTAGTTTATTGGAATTATATGGTAGAATGCTCAGACCAAGCCTAATAAAAACACAGTTTTATCCCCTTGTATTAGAGGAACTCAGACAAGATAAATTACATGCAAAGTAGAAGTGAATAGGCGACAATTTCAATGGAGACATTATCTGAAAAGCACCAGGTCTTAAAGTACTGAAAGAATTTTATTGTAAGTCTGCACCGCCACATGAACTCTGTGACAGCATAAAACAGAGCTCTAGTTATATTTAAGTTTTAAATCAGAAGAGAAATCCTAGTGATAAGATCTGAGGATTTCTTCTAAATCAAATGGCAAACAACTACCCATTTCCTTACAGTGGAATATTTTAAGTTTAGCTTTTTGATTCAGCATTGGAGATGATGCTAAAATAGGTTTCTGAAAAAATTAAACTATAAACTGTCATATTCCATCCCACTTAACATGAATGAGCAGAGCCTCTAGGATAAACTTGATTAACATAAAAAAGGGTGAAATCATATTTATGCTTCTAGAGAATAGAAGATTTTTTAAAAAATTCCCAAACTGTGTTCATATGTTCCAAATAATAGCACATGTGACTCCTCTGGCTATCACTCAAGAAAATATTTTCATTTTAAAGAAAGTTGCTTCCGGTATCTCTTTTGCTAAGGTGTCTTATTAATAACTGTTTTTTATATTTAGTAATTTAGAACTCACTGTTTAGCCTCAAAGTCACCTTTGTGAAATCTGGGTCTTAGGAGAAGCCCATCTCAGTGGTAGTGGTGATGATACCAGTAATATGAAGAGTAAAATGGCAGTACTTAGTAGGTGCAGGCCTAGGGAAGCACATGTTATCATTTCTTTCTCAAAACTACCTAAAGTTTATTACTATTGCTGCTCCTCTTTTACAGAAGAGGAAATGGACACATACAGAGGTTAAGTAATTTAGTCAGTGTTACATATGTAAGTAAAGCCAGTTCATTAGACCCCAGATCCCATGCACAGTTTCTATTAGCACACTTTGCTATTTCTCTACTGCTGAAAAGTGCAACACTCTGAGACAATGGGAAGAGAATGACCGTAGGTTTGGGCACTCCATAGGCCTTATAAAGACTGAAGATGGACATAGACATTGTGCAATCTGAAGATTGCTAGAGTAGGTCAGAGTCACAGTGAATAAATTCTATCACTCTAGAAGTGTTCTATAAAAGAAATAGTGGATAAGAGCTCAAGTTCTGTTGTTGTTTGAGTTAGGAAAGTTCAAACCTCCACTTAGGTGCTCCATGCCTTTGGGACTTAATCTCCTTGACTTAGGTTTCTTCTGCTGAAAAAGGAAAATGATTATAGCATCCATTTCATACAAACTTATAAGCTATAATAAAATAATGCATGTAAAGTTTGTATATCATAATTGATATATCTTAAATGTTAGATAATATTTTTATGGGTTCATAAGAGATTAAGAGCTCAGGAACCTTAATTCTGCATTGGAAGTACAGTTTTCCCATCATATCCATGTCTCTAATACTGAACAGATATCTACAAGGTCACAAGCTTCTTGGCTAATCACTGATGAAAAAAGGGGATGAGGGTGGCCCTAGGCTTGTATTCAGAAAGGAAGGGGACATTACTGACCGAGCCGACGAGGTTGGCTCAGTGACTTGGCGCTGCATGCGAACCCCATGGGCACAGTTCTCCTGGACCCCCGGCTGGGTGGAGAGAGGGATGTCCGGGGAGGTGTGGCTGATCTTCATGGAGGAGTCAGGGCAGGGCGTGGGTGGATCTATGAAGTCCTCACTGTTCTCCTGTTCATTGGTCTCTGTATCTGTGTAGTTAAGAGGCTCCTGGTTGTTTTCCTTGCTACCAGAGAACAGGCCTCGTTCTCGCCAAGGAACCCAGCAGAGTTTCCAAGATACGAAGAGAGATACGCCAAAGAGGGCAAGACCACAGGCAGTGACCATGAGGGTCAGCAGGCTCACTGAGATATCTGTAAAAAAACAAAGATCCCAGGTCAGTGTGACTGTGCCTTCTGCACCCACCCTTTGCATGGCGCAGGCAGAATGATTCTCCCACCCATTCATTCCTAAGGAGCTGGCTGCTGGAGGCCAGGCTGGGAGACACTCCTGGGTCAGCTGATTCTGGGCCAGCAACAGTGAGAACTGAGATATATCCAGAGGACTACTGAGCAAAACCAGGGGGATATAACATGTAGGCCATGTTTAGAAGCAATAAACAGTCTATGGCAGCAAGAAACAAAGCATTCCCAGAAGGACCAGGAATCCCTGAAACTCCACTGAGATCCAACACAAGTCATATATGTTCTCTGAACAGGGCACTTTCAACTGTCCTTAAAAATTACTCTGTCATCCCAGATAGCTGTGTAATACAATTGCAGAACTAACTCATGACTTTTTAAAACAAGAAAAATTGAAAATGTTTTTCTTTTTCTGTTTTTGCCACTAACTTTTAAGGGTCTAGGCAAAATAAAGCACAAATATTTTGTGGGATTTTGCAGCCTCAAAGATACCCACCCCTAACTGGTCACATCCTCAGGTTGTCCTCAGACTGTCATGGTTTGAGATTACCCAGTAGTAAACCCTGAGACATGTACGCAAGAGTGAAAAGTTGATTTAGGTGAAGAAAACACGAACAGAACAAGTGGGGGAAGTCTTATGGAGAAGACAGCCAGTAAATGGTGCAGTATCAAGTTGGTTACCTGAAAGAGGGCCTAGAGGTTAAGGCTACCAAGAGGGTCCATATGCCACAGTTACCCCACTAAGAGGGTGAGGGACCTTGGCTATTTGTCTACCAGTTCTTTTCAGTCATTGATTTCAGGACCACTCTCAAAGCACATTAAATATACTGGGTCTCAACCTGCAGCACAGATAAACAAAATGAGCTGTGGTGGTTGGAAAAATTCTTCACTTAAGTCAGGGCAGGGGTCATATTGAGGTCAACAGACACATACTGTGGTGGTGAGGGCATAGCAAATGGCAGGTAAGGAGAGCATCTCTTCACGGGCCACAGCCCCAAAACCATGCAATACCCAATGTCTATTCTTCTAGCTTTCAGCTCAAAGTTTAACTCCCTTCCGGGTCCTGACCACCCTACTATAGGGTCAGGGAAGCTAAAGCATCAATCTGAACTCATTCCTGACACTATTATCTTAAAGAACGACCCTACCTATCCTTACAGTGCTACACTATATTCAGGAGCTCAAAAGTTTTGCCTCTATGGTCTATCATTAATATCTGTAGTGCTTCCCCCAAATTTTTCTGAAGGTTCATTATGTACCAAATACTCTGTTAGCTTGGGAAATACAACGGGGAGCATGACACTTCATACCTTCAAAATTCATGCTCTAGTAAAGGAGAAAATCGGAAATTAGTTAGGTCCTCACAATATCAACCAGCCATACCAACATTCTGTGATCTGTGACTAGTTGTACTCCTTCTGAGGCATGCATGAACCTTCCTGCAAGCCATTTAGCTGTGGAATCAAGCTGATCAACTACCACCTGCCTGCTTTTCAACATGACTCTGAAGGCACCTGACCATTCTCAGGAAATGATACATTATTTCTTCAGGAAGGCATTGCTTTTGAAAGTCCATCACCGCCGGCCAGCGATGGGACTAACATATCTCCCCTAAGCTTTCCAGTCACTCTCTGCCCTTGCCATGAAATGAACATCAGAGAGAGGGATGTCTGGAGAGATATGGCATTTCTGAAAACACTGGGATTGTAGTTTCAACCTGGGTGAATGTACTCAGATCTTTGTGCACTTTGCTTCCTCAAATCTGCTAAAATGGAATAAGCAATGGAAAACTAGGAAGGGTAACCCTGCTTAACTCTGATCCGTTTCTGAACCAGTAACTGAAAGGAATTTCTGGAACTGTTCTTGGAAAAGCCAAGCAGCTCTGAATACTTGGCAAAAGCAAAAGAAGAAGCACTGAGATTTAAAAAAAAAATCCTAAGTAGAGGGATGGGAGATAGGAGAACAGTTGTTGGGGACAAAGTAAGAGGCACTAAAAGCTGTACCTCACAAAGATCCAACATGAGGTGGGGCTCATTTGGCTCTGATAGCTCATACAGTGGAGTGGAAAATTTATTGGTGCAGACTTCTATGAAAGGTGATAATAATGCAGGCATAAAGAAGAAAGAGATCCTTTCCAGTAACCAAGCTGTCATAGATAACATGAACCTCTAACCCCTAGTCAGGTATAGTGATGCACACCTATAATCCCAGCACTCAAGAGGCTGAGGCAGTAGGATGCTAAAAGTTTGCAGCCAACCTAGACAACATAATGAGGTCAAGGTTAACTTTGACTAAATAGTGAGACCTTGTCTCAAAAACAAACAAACAAACAAACAAACAAAAATCCAAAAGGAGTAGTGAAATCCCTTAATATATTCCACAATGAAGGTAAAACTCCTTCCCTAAGAACCGTTAATTACTTCAGCTTTGTCCTCACAAAGAGATTGCTAGGAAAACACCAGCGAAGCTGGGGAGGGGCATTCTGGGTGGTAGTGGGGTTTAGTAATGTGAGGTGATAACTGTATTATTTTTCATTAGTCACTCTCCCCTACCACAGTGCTCCACTCTAAGGGGCTAGCATAAACCCCAAGCTTCTGATGTTGGTCTTAGACATGTGACTTGCTTTAGCCAATGGAAAATGACACATGAGCTCTCACCTTGTACAGAATTCTCATGTTACAGATGATCTCCCAGCCTGATTCCCATACAAAGTCAGAATGAAGAATAAACCTGACCCAGGCCTGGAGCAGAGATGCAAGTAAACCACAGATTTATGAGCAAAACCTAAATATCTGGTATTTTAAGTCAGTAAGATTTTTGAAGGGATTTGCTGCCATGGCAAAAAAAAAAAATTGACTAAGATGCATGACAATGTAATTTACTGTGTAAAGATGGAAAATTTTAAGACAGAAGAGAAGTTATATTAGTAACTGTTGTACATGGGACTGAGATACTTAACCCCTGAAACTAGGACATATGGTCACCTTGGACTTAAGAATCCCACATGAACTCTGAACTCATTAACATATTACAACGTGACAGGATTAAGCTTGGCATGGACAACATGCCAAGTAGTTTAATGTCCTGGTCAACCTTTAGCAGTACTACAGGGCCCCTGATCCAGCTCAAGAAAAATTCTTAGTAGTTTATTGGTTCATTTCTGGTATGTACAGTCAAAAAGCAGCATGCTCATAAATCCAATCATGATGAACCTTGACAGCAGAGAGTGTCTCCATTTCAATACAAAATGCCAAGGGTCTCAAGCAGTTCCTACTACACAGAAAGCATCCAGTAAATGGCAACACTCACTGGAAGAGCTCTATAGCTACCTGCTTTGTCAACCATGAATTGTGAATGTGTAGGTTGTGGCCTATAAACTCTAGGGGCACTGGTAGAGTCAAAGTCTTACAGGTTTTTGTGCAGGTAGCTAATGCAAGAACTTTCTGACAAAGAGAATCTATTTTTTCATATTCACATAAAGATGCTCTGTGAATTACCAGTGTGCCAAGGAATGCCTGACTTGTCAGGAAAAGTCAACGGTAGCCTACACTGCCACACCGGTCACTAAGTGTAATCATCCAAATTTGTGTCACAAATAATTCAGTGTGCTCTCTTCATACTCCATTTGTGCTTTTTCTCTCTTTTGTCAGAAACAAGTTAGGGCCACTAAGCCCATTCTCCCCACCTCAGACCTCTGAACTCGGCAAAGGGAGACAGAACACCACCTCAGAATTACAGACTAGTTTCATGTACAAAGAGAGAAATTATTAAATTTGATAGTAGGTATGTGGTTGTTTCATTATTCATCTTTAAAGGATATGAGTTCCTGGTATCTACTCTGACATTTATGGTACATTACATAGACAAGTTGAAAACTATAGTAGCAATAAATAATGAGAATTTTTTTAGAGACTAGGACCAGCATAATTGGTCCTCTTGTCTTTGGGCCAAAGGAATAATAAGATAGTTATTCAGGAACTAAAGCAGTTAAACAGCACACTAGACATGCCATTGATTTGGGGGTTGAGAATACAGAACATGAAACCACAGCAAAAGCTGTGCATAGTGTACCTTTTTCAGGAGAGAAAACATGAAGTGAATGCCCCACAATTAAACCCTAGCCATAGCACACAATGCACCACAGCAATGTCCCCGTGCACCACACTCGACACTTTGTGACACCTCTGGACTCAACAACATCCCAGTTGGACTTGTAAAGCTAAAAGACTCCTATCTTGGAATACCAACTATGAGTATTATTGGCCAATGAATGAAACATATGAACACTCATACCCTGCATAAGGATTGAGGAAGAGTAGTTTCCCTCCTAAACCATAAGGGGCCCAGGAAGAACATGTGAATGAACAATAAGAGTCATAGAACAAATGGGGGCAAATCAGTAGCACAAAAGAAGTTAACCAAGCTTAGCCATCAGAATAAATGGTCCCTGACATGAACCAAATGAAATAAAGAGGCAAATTAATTTGTGTACTGAGATTTATGCAATTGAAGCTAAGAAAAAGAAGTATGACTGCAGAAGTAACCAGAAACAGACACCCTTGAGATCTTATCTCATTTAGAAATAAAATATCATGATTGCCTAACAAAAGAAAAATTCAATAGTTAAGGAACTTGACTGAATGAGAACCAAAAACACAATAACAAACCACCCTAAAGACTTAGAAAATATAAGCAAAATTTTGGAACATAGGATCTTTATCCAGGAAGTCTGTTATTTAAAGTTTTCAAGAGAAAATGAAGGTAAAAGTCATAAAAAGAAAAAAATTAAAGTTCTGCAGAACTAAAGGACAAATTGATAGGCATTCACTGAGCGCATATAATAGAATATTGTACTACTAATTTAGATGCATTATCATAGTTTCAAAACACCCAAGATTAGAGAAAACTATAAAATTTAAGTGATAAAAATCATAATAGTACAAAAAATTAGACTATACTGGTATCAGACTTCTCACGAAAAAGAGTAAATAATGAAATGTGTACAAGCTTCTGAGCAAAAAAGAAAACTATATTCAATTTAGAATTCCCTGCCCAACATGCTAGAATTGCAAAAAGTTCTTTTTACATGCACAAGAAGTCAGAAAGATTACTTTGCAAGCATCTATCAAAGGAAGATACTTGAGGATTACTGTAGTAGATTTAAATGAGACAGGAGATGCAATATATAGGAAAAATTGTGCTTCACTCAAAAGATCAGTGAAACAAAGTCCTAGCACAGGAGCTGAGCCCAGAAAGAACCAGTCCAGCCTGGAGCAGTCATACGATTAATCACCTAAAGCCATTATATGGTGAAACATAAGTGAAGCAAAAAAAATTTGAACTAGAAATATAACATTATAAATTATTGTTAATAGTATCTGGGCTCAAATTTTTATAGCTGGTTATGTTTTATAGACACATACAGAAATATACAGGTGATGATAATGTCTAGAATTTACTTCATGTTAAAGATAAAACAACATTGACCATGAGCTGATAATTACCGAAACTAAGTTTTGAGTAGGTAGAGTTTATTATATTGTTCTCTCACTTTTATTTATTTATTTATTTGGCACCAGAAATTGAACTCAGGACATTGTGCTTGCCAGGCAGGCACTTATGCCACAGAGCTATATCCTCAGCCCTGTTGTCTCACTTTTAAAACTATGTGACAATTCCTTAATGGACAGTAAAGATATAACATGCTAAAGTATAGGGAAATGTTGATCCCTGAATTCAATATTACTTGGTCTTCAGTGAGGTCTAGTATCTCTAATTTTAACAAGCATCTCAAATCTCGAAGAAGTCTGATGTGATGCAGATGATACAGATGGTGTATTGGTAACACTGAAGAAATTTAAGTACACAGAGAGAGACAGAGACAGAGAAGGAGAGAGACAGAGAGAGAGAGAGAGAGAGAGAGAGCAAGAAAGAGAAAGAAATAAGAGAATACAAGATGCTTTCCTGATACTATGACAACTATGTTTTGGGGGCCTAACATAGCTAACACTGGCAAATTTTGTTAGGAAATCAAGCTATGGAGAACTGAGTATATCACAGGGTGCCTTGCAGGGAAAGTGGTAATATGATTATATAAAGGAAATAGGCAAGACCAGACAGCTCGGATGATGAGATCTTAAATGTTGCAGGGAACTGGATCAATGAGGAAACACTGTACTAGAATTAACCAGAGGGATCAACCAGTATATCCTTTGTGAGAATTCTCTTATCAACATCTTTTTTTGTGACTACAAATTCTTTACTGAATATTTCATTTTCTGTATTTTAAGCCATATACAATGAAAGTGTCTCTTACTTTTGCAATTTAAAAGAATAAAAATGTTACTGTGAACCTAAAATTGCTCTAAAAACAGTCTATTGAAGTAAAAGTAAAGAGGAAGAAAGAAAAATACAAGGAGGGAAGAAGAGGAAAAGGAGGGAGGAGATTGTTGAACTTAAACATCACAAAATTCTGGAATTATCTAGTAAAGGAGAACTTAGCTCCAAACTTACCTCAGTAGGCTAGAGGACATTTTCTGAATGGTGATCCTTAAGCACAAAGTAATAGATATAGGGCTAAAATGGTTTGGTAGTTGAACTTAAGTTGTCTTGGAATGGTGATACTGCAAAAGACACTGCTGTGACTACACTGTAAGCATCATCACACACTAGTTATGATCACAGATCCTCAAGTCACATATTCAAGATCTGCATCTCAACAGGAACTGTGCAACCTTAGATAAATTTCTCTGTATCTTATTTTATCATAGTGTGTTGCATAGTAATGTTTTATCATAGTAATGTAATCATATCAGCCTCTATCTCTTAGAGTTGTAAGGAGTACTTAGAAAGGTACTGATGCTCAATAAATCCTTTGTTGATTTTGGTTTTCCCATGACATATCTCAGGATCAGGCTGTTCCATATACAGACTTACCCTTATCAGCAATAAGTGATCACCTTGGTTACTAAATGAGGCCTCCTGCAGCTTTATGAAATGAGCTGGCATCATGCAAATATCAGGTACTCAATCAATGCTTAGTGAACTGAATTACTGAGGAGAAGAGAAGGAACTTCTACTGAAAATCATAATAAGAATACTGGTATTTGCTAAGAACTGAACCAGGAGCAGCAAATAAATAAAACACATCTTTGCTGGCAAGAACCTGCCAGTCAGAAGAATGTCAGTGGTGCTAGTCACAATTTACAGAGTGCCACAAAAGCCCAGAAGTCAGGGGAAAGTCACTGCCCTAATATAGTCTTCTTCATTTGTCCTAAAGCACCTGGACAGGGCTCTCTCATTCTGTGGTTCTTGTAAAACTTTCAAGTGACCTTAGATTTACAGTGATGTTTATACCTAGAGCAGGAGCCATTATGATAATTCCCATTAGTGATGCTGGTACACTGGAGAGTATGATATAGAGTCATTTCTAATTTTTATTCTTGGAGCAGACATGAGGTTCTCTTAGCACTGGCTCATGGTGAAAATTGCAAGGATTAAGGAGCATTAACTTGGGCTTGCAAGGACCATGCCAATAATAAAATACTGAGCCAGGTAAACAGAGCACATAGCTGCCTTAACTCCAAGAAACCCACAGGTTAACAATGTGAATTAGAATGTAGGAACTGGCAAATAGCATCAACTGCATTTTTTTTTTGATATGAAGAGATAAACACTTGTGTTACAGTTTAAAACTCAAATGTCCACATATTCAGAGTTAGGGCTTTGGAAATGTGACTGGATTATAGATGTGCTATACTCATCAGAGGATTTATCTATGATCTGTTAGTAGGTGAAACCTGGTTGGTGGCATTATTGGGGTGTGACCTGGAAGGGTATGTTCTTGTTCCTACCCAGCTTCACCTCTGCCACTGAATGAGCCACTATCCTCTACCAGACCCTTCCACCATGCCATTTCTGCCTTGCACCCAGCTGACTTTGAACTGAACCCACTGCAAACTATAAGCCAGATAAACCTCTCCTCCTTTAAATCGTGAATGCTTGGTATTTTGTCCCAGCAATGGGAAAATGGCTAAGACAATCTGTAACAGGACTATGTGTCTGGCCCTCAGCTCCTTTCTTCAGAAGCTTTTCAGATGATTCTGCCTGTGTAACTAAGCAGCTGGCCTAAAATTAGCATTGAAAGAACACTTTCTGTTGCACTTTCTATTTGCGAAATGCTGTCTCATGGGTATGACCAGTTCCTCTTCACACTGGTGTTGCCGCCTCTACCTTGGCCAGATGGGGCAGGAGCTACTGATGTTGTACAGGGACTGGAGCCATAAACATTCAAATCTGGATTTTAGCTCTTAGGTCCATAATCCTTGACCTTCAAAGTACCTGAACCCTGCTGTCTAGGTAACATGAATCTTGAGAGTTATGATCAGATTTGCTTTTGTGTTTCTTACTTGGTTGCCCCAGAAAGTTATTTAATTGGAGGGAAAAAAACTATTTTAAAAGAATATTTTACCACTCATTCAATTGTTTGTAAAATCCTACGATTTTTCTGTATCTTGAAATTCTGGGCTGTAGAATAAATAGGAACACACAGATGTGCTAGAAATTTTGTGAATTAACAGAAAATCAGTATACAAATTATTTTAGACAATGGAGAACATCTGTTTGAAAAGAACACTGTTATGGTTTAGATATAAATGTCCCCTAAGTCTTGTGTGTTCAGAGGTGGGGCTTTTGGAAGGTAGCTGGATCACGGGGGTGCATTGCCCACTGATGAGTTCATAACTGAATGTGTAGTTAGGAGGTGGGACTTGGTCAGACAGGGGATGTCATGGGAGGCATGACATTAGAAGAATGTATTCTTGTGCCCAGTTCCTGGTCCTCTCTCTCTTCTTCCTTGTTGCCATGGGCAAAACAGTTTTCCATTTTCCTCTGCCATGCACTTTCTCCACGTCATTTCTGCCTGGTCTGAAACTATCAGCCAAAACAAACCTCTCTTCCTTTAAATTGTAGATATTGAGTAATTTGTCCCACCAACATGAAAATGACTAAGACAAACATTTTGAAACAACTCAAAAACACAGGGGGACAGTGAGCCGAGGTCAGCAAGCTTCCTTGGTGTACCCACAGAAAATGAGAGCCCTTACCCTGCTGATGTCCAGCTGTCACATCCTAGAAGACTGAGCTGCCTGTAACATCTTATGAGTAGTTTCTCATCTCCATAATGGGGGCAGAAATTCCTCCTCCCCCGGCCCTGCATTTGTGTCTGTATAAGTTTATCACAGAGCTTTCATAGTGTTTCTTGACATTCTTTTTAAGCCTACCACTGTTGCATTGACCCAATAATCCACACCTCCCACAGGACCTTTTCCAAACTTCTTTAGTTGTAGTCCTTTATTAGGCCATATCTGATCTTGCTTTGATCCAATTTATGTTTAAATCTCTCATCTACCCTGTGAAACAAGATCAAAAGGTTGCTGACAACCACTTTTGTGAATAAGCATTTAGAAAAATTCATAGAGCAATATATAATGTATTGGGATGCTTCCTCCCAATCTTGGTTTGCATGAGGAGTGACTTTTCTCTAAAGGATCCCAGTCACTTCTCTCAAATGTTGCTTCTCAATGTAAAGAAATGAGCTACTTGATTAGAAAGTTCAGGTTTAGTCCTTCATTCCTTTTTTATTTGATACTGTCCAAGTACATAAGGCATGGTACAATACTGGGAAGTTTACTGTGGCTTCAGACCCCAGAATTAGCCAGGCTTTCCCTCCTTTTCCTTCCTCAGACACAGATGGATGCCTTTAGAACAGGTTTTTGAACTTAAACATCTGGACTAGCTGAGAGTAGACAGCACATGTGCTCTGTGTGAGCTCTCCCTATACTAGTATGGGGCTACCAGGGCTTCTACTAGTGTAACACTATACCTGATTATGTCAACTGGTTTGCCTTGAAAGTTTCCCAAGGAATTAGTGGAACACATTTAAAGGTATGTCTGGGTGGTGATAAAGGTATGACACTGGGTACTATGTATGGTCCCTTACCTTTTCCCTCTGATACTATCCCCATGTTCTGCTTCCTGGTTGCCATGAACATCTTGTTATGCCATGCCTTTCTGCCATGATGTTTCTGCTGTGGAGCCAGCTGACCATGGACTGACTCCCCCAAATCATGAGCCAAATTAAACTTCTCCTTCAATTTGTGAATGTCGAGTATTGTGTATCTGTGATGGGAAAGTTCACAAATACAACTGACATGAAAGGAACAAAACAGGGAAGAATTTTTTCAGGGTAGAGAAGTTGAATAAAGGCAGGATAGATGAAGTATGACCTGAAGATCCCATACAGACTTGTTTTAAACAAACATGAAACACATTCCAGACTGTAATATTTCTTGAAAGAGGGAGCAGAGCTCCCAGTGAGTCCTGGGGAACTGTTGGGGAAAATAGATAATGAACTATATGTATAAGTATCTGCAAGTTGTTCAGGTGCTAGGTACTAAATCACAATTCTGATTCTAAAATGATACTTTCTCTTTTAAAAGTGAGGGTTTAAAATTCTATACTCAACTCCGCATTTGTACACAATGCCCTTCTAATAGAGGACCTCTTCCAACAGCTGACTAATACTTACGTATGTCCTAAAATTCACATAAGTCTTGCATCAGGGAACTATAGAATTTCTAAATCCATGCTCCTCTACTTTCTCCCCTATTGTTAATCTATATGAAATATACCAAGGGACTCCCTTGTCTTTTGCTTCTGTTGAGTTCAGTGGATAGGATGCCCTATTGGAAAACTGTAGGGCAAGAGAAGAGTGCAGTTAGAGCATGTACCCCCACCTATCTTCCTGCTAAGTCACTATGTTGAATGTGTCCCTCCACTGAAAGCCACTGCATGTTCTCTAAGTTCTTTCAGGCCTATCTGTTATGTTACCTCCCAATATTCCCAGGTCCTTGGGTCCTCAACTACTCCTCTATCTTTTGCTGGTTCCCCCAAATTTTGAACATATTTTCATAAAAAGCCCTTGTATTCAACTTTTCTCAAATTAGATACTTTAACCACATCGCCTGCTTTCACTAGGATCCAGACTGATCCACTGTAGTATAAGTTGTTTTCTATTCTTGACTCTACTTCTAGTTACCCACTTAACCTTAGGGAACTTGTACTCATGAGGGTCTGAGATTCCCAATGTACAAAATGAGATGCAATGAGATGAAAGGGGTTTCTAGATCTCATATTCTCAAATGGAATGAGAAATTCTGTCACTAAAATATCTCTACAACGCAGCACGATGTCTGGCACACAAGAGGCGCTCCATATTTGATGAATAATAAAATTTTAAGCTATGCATCATTTCCATTTTATATCCATTTCTTACTCAACTGAAAATGTGGTTTAGGACAAGGAACTGCCAAACAAGCTGTGTGTTTAAGTGTACAGAGAGCTATATTTAAGATTACTTGTTCATCATGATTAAAATAATATAATATTTCATGCTTTTCTGAACATTTAAGATTCCATGGAGGCAGTGCAGCACAGCAGGCCCTAGAGACAGGCATCATTTATTAAATTAATTTCACAATACATTGCTTCTTACGAATATATTATGTAACTGTAGGAACAGTGACCTATAGAGAGTATGCCAGAGAAATAACATCCTCAGGAGAAATTCTTTGAGTTGGCTGATGTCTCCAAATAGTCTTGCTTCTATTACCAAGACTAACCCTGGAAGAATCTTCCTAAGAAACACTCCTCAGTCACAAGGCTGTCTAGAGGCAGAACTCAGACAGAATTCCCATTCATGTCCATTTCTGCTCTTCCCTTTGTTTGCCTTGAAGCTCAGTCCATGGCTAAAGCATGAACACTGTCCTAATGTATGATTCTTTACTAGTGTGGACTACTAGACCTCAAATCCAAATATACCTCCAGCTTATAGATCTGCCTGGGCTAAAAGCATGACCATTCTTAGATCACTGGTAACTGAATTAAAAGCATGAGCTCTTGTATCCTTGTGTTTAACTATCAACTTTCCACAAACTATATGAAGTCAGTTTCCTTTTAGAAAATATTTCATGCTACCAAAATGAAAATAGTTTCTTTAAATCATTAATGTTTACTGGCACTCATGCACAGCAAGTGGCATTTACTTATCATCATAATGATTAATAATACTGGTACATGACCAACAAATGAAGTAATTTTTCTAAGGAAAGTAAAGAAAAAATATGTAAGCGTCAACACAACTTATTCTTGACTCTAAACAGAAGACACACATAATATCTATTTTCAGAGTTACTGATGTGAACCGGGCATGGTAGTGCATGCTTGTAATACCAGCACTTGGGAGACTGAGGCAGGAGGATCAATGCAAGTTTGAGACCAGCCTGGGCTACAAAGTGACCTCAAGGCCAGCCTAACCTGTATAGCAAGACCCTGTTTCTCTCTCTCTCTCTCTCTCTCTCTCTCTCTCTCTCTCTCACACACACACACACACACACACACACAAATCCACCCAGAGTCACTGAGAGAGGCTGACCCTAACTGCCATGTTCATATGCTACTTCCTGGAGTAGCACTGGAGACATGGCCTCGGTTGATTCTTCTCTAGCTGAGACAGCCCTGCCCTCTGTAATGCTATTATTTAGACTCCTCATAATCCATCTCTCCAGTGCTTATATTTCTGATATTTAGAGAACACTTTTAATTCAAGTCCATATAGTGTTGGCTCGGTTCACAAGCTTCATTGTTTCTATGACTCTAGCCACAAATCAAGTTGGACGAGAACTGAGTCAAATTCAATGGTTCAATTCAATGTTCACTTTATGAGGAAATCTGATCCAGTTCTCATCCAGTTGTTTACAACCAGAATCAAGGTGAAAATTCAATTTGTGAACCAAGGTACCACTGTATTTGTATAGAGTATCCCACGGTAATGCTGCTTAGATCCCTAATATAGGATGCTGATGAATCCCCAGAAGGGTGTGAGAAGTTCTGCACATCCTCAGTAGAGGACACTTCCATCCAGGGCCAGGGGATCTGATCAATGTTATGAAACATCTTTTTGTAACCTCCTTTCCCACCTCAGTCTCCAGAGCATCATTTGAGATGCTCCTGCAGACTTTCTTCTTTACCCAGCATTTATATAGCACTGTGCTCTAATGTGATTGCTAGCCACCAATTTAAAGAGCTGGTTAATGTGAAAAATGAAGCAAAACCAAAATATAAACACTGCATTTTAATTGAAAATATTAATTCACATTCTTTTCTTTAAAGTAGGTTTCTTTTTTATTTTTTATTATTTATTTATTTTTGTCCTTTTTTTGAGGACAAAAATAATGAACAGTGTTTCATTATGCAAGTCAGGCTGGCCTTGAACTCACTTTGTAGCACAGGCTGGCTTCGAACTTGCAGCAATCCTCCTGCCTCAGCATCTCTAGTGCTGGGATTATAGGCATGTGCCATCACACCTGGAAAAATGGGCTTCTGACTATAGTTTTGTATCCTTTCTTACATTAAAAACACCCATAATGCAGTTTCTTTATGAACATCTTGCATTTCTGATAGAATAATAAAGATAACTGTGGAGTAATATGAAAGAAGAATGCTTCTAGATTTTTACCAGTGTTTTCAATCTTTCATAGTTGCTTCTCCATTCCTTACTCATCAATACTTTTCAAAAATAATTTGCATCCAATTCAGTTTTCATAGAAAAACATCTTTTAGTATTCATTTCATCAGTATATACAATATTTAATTAAACTAGATAATTACAACAGCAAGTACTACAAAAAAAACAAGTTTGGGAACAAAAAATAACTCTTTTTAAATATTCTGCTGAACTTACATTGTAGAAATCAATGGGAATAGTAGTGAACCTCTGATATGAGAGAAGTCAGTAGGTTATGGTGTCTCCTAAAATGTTTTCTAGAATAAATAGAAAGCCCTGATAACTCAGGACATTGGTTAAGGAAGCTTCAAAAGGGCAGGGATACAGCTCAGTGGCACAGCGCCTGCCTGGCAAGTGCAAGGTCATCAGTTTGATTCCCAGTACTGAAAAAAATAAAAGAAAAATAAAAGAAAAATAAATCTTCAAAACTTTCATCAATAGTTTGCAGGTCTGTAATGTTTAGAAGTAACACAATCTAATTATAGTGATCCTTTGGCTACCCCCTTCACCCTTAGACCCCAAAATTGGTGGATGGTTAATCTCATGTATGAAATGCTATAGTATTTGCACAGAACTTTAAAATCATCCTTAGATTACTTATAATGCCTAATAAATATAAATGTTACATGAATAATGTTGTACTATATTGCTTAGTGCATGGTGATAAGAAAAAAAGTCTGTACTATTTAGTACAGGTGCAATTTCTTTTTCCTGGATATTTTCTATCTGCCACTGGTTGAATCAGTGGTCATGGATGCCTGGAGGATACACAAGGCAGACTGTACAATACAGAATGTAAATGTTTTACTACCGCAATGTAATAATGTAGTTGACAGCTACCATAGTCATTTTATGAAGTGGGGAGTCAGATGTAAGGTCGAAAGTGGATAAAATAAAAAACAGAAATATAAATTCCTTTAAATTTCAAATGTAGCCAATAAAAGAACTCAAAAGAGTATAAAGAGTAAAAACTGGAAATGAGAAGGAAATTCCTTGTTTTTTTGTTTTTTGTACTAGGGATTAAGCCAGGGTCTTTGCCATACCCAGATTTTTTTTTAACTTTTGAGATGGGTTCAAGTCATGAAGTTGTACAGGCTGAGCTTGAATTTACTAAATCCTCCTGCCTCAGCCTCTCAGAGGCCTGGGATTACAGGCATGGAGGGAATGACCAAAAACCAGAACTAGAAAAAGGTAAATACAGATGGTTGCTTTGAAGTAGGTATGAACTGAAGCTTTTATTTCTCTCTTTCTCAGCAATGTGACTTTAAAAATATTGTACATATATCGCTTGGATAATTATAATTGAATTGTAAATAAAATATGGAGAAGTTAAATATAACATAAAGAAAACAAGTTTCAAATTGGGAAGCTGAAACATTCCAAGTTCTGACTAATGAGAACCATTAAGAGACCAGAGGGGCTCTGTCTTAGGGGAGACAACTGCCAGAAAGCACCTGCGAAGATATCTGTTCTCAGAAACTTCCCATTTTGTTGTGCACAGGCTGCTCTGGGCAGTGGGGAGCCCAGGTGGCTGTTGACCGTCCTGAGTCACGTCTGCCCACAGCACCCTGGGAGGTGAGCTTCCGAGGCACAGCAATCAGGCACTGCACGTCATGAGGCGCTGTGAGGCTTTTGATGCCCAGCCTGTCTGCCTCTGTGAGCTCTCACCCCTCCTACCACCTGACCAAAGGATATTTAACAGCAACCCTCGGTCATGGTTCCATGTTTTCCTCCATAAGATTATCTGATTTTACCTTCTGTTTTTTATAATATGGACAAAGTTGATATTTTTGCTTTATACAATGTAAATTTTTATAATACTAGGAGAGAAACTTTCTTACAGCATATTAATTTTTACTTGAGGTAATATTCAATGGCCTGTAGGAGACCTTATATGACTGAAAAAGAACCAAGTTGCTGGGTCATAGCCAGTGCCCACAGCAGGAAAGAACAATGAGCAACTTCAGGCAATTTTGTGTTTATATTCATTCAGCAAGCAAAGTTCTGTTTAAGTAGGCCCCTGTGCCATAATTACAAGGGTCAGTTCAGAAAATATTGATAGAGGCCAGGTACCTGCAGTAGGAAATTCAAACACACTTCAGGAGATGTTCTTGAGGAGCATAACAAAGTTAATTTAACAATCTGCTTGCAAGCATGACTGAGGAGATAGGAAGGGAGGGCGTGATTGTGAATTAGAGGCCTATTACCTATTCCATGGCTATCCAAAAAAACTCTATCAAAGAAACAACACTCCACAGTGCTATTTTAATAAGTATTTTCATAAAGATTGTGGCTCAAATCCTAATATCTGTGCATGTGGCAGAAAGCTCTAGTTCAGCTCCTAAAATGAAAATTTAATTCTATACCTGGCTTTGCACAAATTGCTGCAAAAATCTATTCTCATTTTTGCAGCCAGGTTGCCATCAAATTTTAATTACAAGCTATATATTTTATAGAACAGGTATAAAAGTGGAAAAACAAAAGAGCAGCATCATATCATCACTGTAGTCAGAAAAGCTGATAAAAGAGCTTGAATCATAAATAGTCTCTTAAATTTGACAGGGGAAATCCATTCTATTAGGTCTGACCTCATCTGTGTTAGAAATCCTCTCCACTCTGATGTCCAGAGACAGGACACATTTGTTAAATATGTTAGTGCTCTGACTTAGAAAAAGTATATTTTTATACAAACATGAAAATTTGCCAAAATATATCTGTGTTCCTAAAAAAAAGTGGGAACACAGTCCTATCATGCATAATTCAAAAAATTGACCTTCTTTAGTAGTGAGTTCACAAAAACTTGTAAGAGCCAATTATTAAATATTTCAAGAATTTTAAGACTGGTTATACAACCCAGCCAATACTAAAAAATCAAATTGAATAAACATATTAAATACATTATATCAAAACAAAGGTAATAAATATCCAAAAGTGTTCACTTCCTACACACTTTTTTTTTTTTTTTTGATACCAGGGATCAAACTCACGACCTTGTGCTTCCTAGGCAGGTGCTTATCACATTTTACTATTATATATGTTCTCATAATAGCTATAGGGTGGAAATATCAGATAATGATATGTTACTGGACTGCATATTCAGCAATATAACTTTGGTAGCTTGAAATGAGCCATATTGGAAGTATTTATACAACTAAAACTGCAACCATCACAAATTAGGTTTGATTTGTTGTTTTGTCAATATCTTTAAAAAGTGATATCTTACTAAAGTCTTAAGAAAGTGACTTAAGAAAGTGAAAGAGAAGTTTTAATAGCATGATGAAAAATGCATCATATCCATAGCCAGTGCACTGAGTAACACAAAAATCTGAGGATATATTCTTCCAAGTTCTATAATTACTATCTGATTCAAAACAGAAACTGCTCACCTTATTGATGAACAAGTGAAGTTCTGACATGTCTCTTCACTTTCACCTGTTAACATAAATGAAACTATAAACCAACATGTTGGACTTACACTCATTTGTCAGTTGCAGTCAAAGTTTGCTATGGATACAGGAGTTTGACAAAACTAGGGAAAGCATTCTGTAGTAGTCAACAGCAATGTAATTAATGAAGTACAATGTTTATTATAAGTTGTCCTGCATGTCCTTTTTATGAGATGTGTATATATTTGTGTATATTTTCATTCTGGTGAACTGGTTAGTATGCATGTATGACACTGCCCCCAGTACAGGAAGCAGTGGAGATTTGACTCTCACAAAATTGCATACACCAAGTTTCTTCTAATATGTCTACTTCTCTTTACATCAGGTCCTTAATTAATGCACATTTCCCATTTTAGTGCTTCAAAGATTTGCCTCATCAGCCTCATTTTTGCAACATAAGTAGCTGTCACCAGATGGCAATAGGGTTGGGTTTGATCCTGGGCAGTTAGCTGGAGAAAAAGATCAGAAATTTCTGAGTCATAATCATATGCAGAAAAATGAATCTGCTTATGAAACAACCCAAGAATTCCCATACTTCTCTATTTATTTCTTCTCAGTAAATTATCTTATCTTTGAAGCAATAGTTAGGAAATTTATGTGTGCTTAATAACTGTCTGTGAAATTGTTAGAAGCATAGATTCCTGGGTTCTATCTTCAGAGATCCTGATTCTAGGTGAGGTACAGAAATCTACATTTCAAATAAACACCCCCAAGTATTTCTGATGGGTGGAGGCGGCTCATGGTTCACAATCTGAGAAATGTAGTATTATGGGACACTCTGAGCATAAACATGGTAGCTTGTCTAAGCTCCCCGCTGCTTTCTTAGGCAGACTCTGGCTTCAGCAGGCTGACCATAAGGGGTATCTTCCTGCCTCTCTGGCTTTTCTTTCTGCTGGCAGGAGCCTCACCCCACCCACCCTTTTGCCAACTCAGTTTTTTTTGTTGCCATTGGAGGAAAAAAGATATGTGCTGGTTATTATAAACAGCCTAATGAAAAATCTTGCCCAAATCAAGAAGGACTCTACAAATAAAGGAAGCACAGGCGGTTTACTACGCCTCAGTTTTAATAAGACAGCACAGTAGCACCTTTTCTAAGTGCTCATCAGCCATCTGCTAATTTGGCTTAGGATTTTGGCAGGGATGGACACCAAGCTTACAAGTTTTGAAATTCTAGATTCTATGTACCCTGCGCTGTGAGGACTGGGCCCTGTGCCCAAGTCTATCTGTTGGCATTGTTGACTCTATTGGATGTTTTCTGGCATCTGTTATCATTAATCTCCCCAGGCAGGGAGACATTTTCCTGTTTGGCTTGAACATACATTAAAATAATACATTTCTGATTATTCTTTGGATGCTCCCAAAAACACCAATTCATTCTGGCCATCGAAATTCCTGAAAGCATCTCCCATAGCATGGGCCTCCAGGAAGTTCCTAGATATATATTTGAGGTTTCTTCATTTGTTTGTCTCTTCTAATATGTGCTCAGTAGCACTTTTTCACAGGATAATGGGTTCTTTTCGTCTTCTCCACTTTGCTTATCAGAGTTAGAAAATTTATTTTCATTACTGAAGGTTGAACCTAGGATCTTCACATTGAACTGTAAACATTTTTATTTTGGGACAAAATCTCACTGCATCTCTAAAATGCTCAGATTGATTTTTAACTTGTGATTCTCCTGCCTCAGTCTCCCAGACTGCTGAGGTGACAGCTGTGAGCCACCACACCTGGCTAAAATGGGATACTCTATAAGATCTTTCATGATTTTCATTCATCTTGAACTATTTAGAATTTTACAGTATAAAATTATACCGTTTTATTCACGTTAAATATTTCATATATTATAGAACACCAACTTAGCCATATTCAGCCAAACTAAGTCAAATATAATATCTAAAATAAGATTTTTTGAAACATAAAGTTCTATCAAGTGTTGTCTTGGATGCAGTGGGAATAAGACACACTTAGGTGTTAGGCCCAGAAAAATGTTGCAGAAACCCAGGACTCACTAACACTGAGTTTTAAAGCCTGTGTGCAAATTCAAACAACCACCTCAGTTTGGAATTGGCTTTTCTCTGCCATTTAAGTAACGTACAACATTCCTAGCTTTTAACAAGTCTACAGAGTTGCTGGCACAGTGCCTTTCTTAGTAAATCTTTACATGCCACTGTGACAAAACTGTCCAAATGAAAATATTTTAGGCATGATTTCCAACAAGTGGATGATAAAGTTCTGCAATAGAAACATTTTTTCACATTAAAATCTCAAATTCATCATGTACTCGGGAAGAAAAAACATTAATTTTCAACTAAGCATATGCTAATCCTTCAGGAATGCCCACTAAGCCATAGTGCCCATGTGCTAACATTATAGATATACATATACGTAATATATTAGATTATTATAGTTTTAATTTTTAATTTACTATTATCACTTTTGATGCCACTGAACAAAAGGCCTTTGCACTAAACTACATCCCCAGTCCTTAAATTTTTCACTTTTTTTTCTAAAAACACACACAAAGGATTAAAAATGATACAGAATTTAAAAGAAGAGGAAATTAACACTAGTTAACATATTACATATTGCTACCTTGAAAGCAGTTGTTCAGATTACCAGATTTAGTCATGAAAAAATGATCGAACAATCAGACAATGAAAACACAGCTGTTATTTTTGATGAACAGAGGTTAGTAATATAGTTATCAATCTTATACATATTTACATACACACATATATGTACATATACGTATGTATATATAATCTTTCCCTTCTTTCTTTTCTCCATTCCCCTATTCCAGTTGTTCTTTCCTTTTGAGCACTTTCCTTTTCATTTTTACAATATCTATTACATATTTTGTATCCTATTTACTTTTTTTTTACACTAGGGAGTCTGATTATACATATGCGAGTTTATTTCACTTATGTGTTATGGTCTTTAGTTGCATCCATTTGCTTATAAAAACCTCAAGCTTATCTTTCTTTATAGCTGAGTAATACTCCATTGTATAAAAATACCTCATCTTTTTTATCCATTCCATGTTTGATGGGCATTTGGGTTGGTTCCAAGATCTGGCTATTACAAGTTGTGCAGCTGTAAGCATGGGTGCACATATATCACTACAGTATGATGTTTTCAATTCTTCTGGGAAAATACAGGGTAATAACTGGATCAAATGGGACCTCTAATCCTAGTTTTTTGAGGAATCACCACACTGATTTCCACACTGGTTATACCAGTCTACACTCCCACTAACAATGAAGAAGGTTTCCTTTTCCCCACAGCCCCAACATAATATATACTATAACCACACAATTACTTTGTTACAGAAAATATTCCCTATTATTTGAGAAACTCCTTCAGATTCCTAAGATAAAGCAACAAATAAATGTGATCTTCTAATGGTCCTTATTTATCACTCTTTTTTTTTTTCTTTTTAGTTATTGTAAGTTGACTTTGGACAATGAGGAAAGTAAGACATGGGAACCTTCTGATAAAGATAAACAGAATGTTCTGTAACATGAAATTAATTCTCATTTTTTTGGGGGGTCTTTTTTGAGACAGGGTCTCGTTACGCAGTTCAGGCTGGTCTTGAGCTCACTTTGTAGCCTGGGCTGGTCTCGAACTCACAACGATCCTCCTGCCTTAGCCTCCCGAGTGCTAGGATTACAGGCGTGAGCCACCATACCTAGCTAATTCTCATTTTTGCAGATTACACTAGTGTCTTTTAAATTTTGCAGAATTAATTCCACATCATAGTTTGATTACGAGGACCATAATTTAATCTAAAATATTCATCTAAATGAGCCATTCCTTCTTCTATTGAATGTTTTTTATTCAAAAATTTATCAAGTGCCTATTCCACATCAGGAACTGAGTTACATGAGGGAATAGAAAAGCAGATAATTGGCACTCCTTTCCTCCATTAGTTCCTCACCTCACACCCAGCCAGATGTTTTAAATGTAAGCACAGCAGTAGGAAAAATATACAAAAGTAGAGAATACAAGTGACTTCAGAGCTGAGGTTTAAAAAGAAGGATTAAGAAGAATTCTCGAGAAAGGACAGAGTTGGGGGGAAATGATTTATTCTAAACTAGGAGACAGTTTAAGTACAGAGGCAAGACACTGAAGCGAATTCTACTCTTAGGATAAAGTAAGGGACAGCATACTATGTGACCTAATTAGTCCCTCATGTCATGTGGAGGAGCTTCAACTTAATCCTGTTACAGACTAGAACTACTAAAGAATTTACAAATGAAAGGAACGTGTTCATACCCAGTTTTTAGAAGATTACTCTGGCTTCCATAGAACAGAGTGGAAATAGAATTGGGTGGTTAAAGAAGGAGCAGGAAGCATATTAGGAGATGCAATAAGATGGGGAAAGACTTGACGGCCTGAAATAGGATGGCAGTCAGAGGAATGGAAATGAGAAAGATTTTTTTTTTGGGGGGGACCGGGAATTGAACTCAGGACCTTGTGCCTGCCAGGCAGCCACCATGCCACTGAACTATACCCTCAACCCGAGATGGGAAAAATTTGACAAATAATTTTGAAGTAAAACTGGTGGAAATCGGTAACTGATAAATGTGGGGAGTAGGATGAGGCGTGTGATGGTGGTAATAGAAGTTTCTGAAATGACTCCAAGTTTCTGATTTGAGTGGCTAGATGTGGGAATGATGTCATCGATCAGCATAAAAGAAGTCAATCGATGGTTGGGGGAATAAATGATTTTTTATTCAATATTTAAGAATCAGAAACAAACATCAAAGTAAAGTAGACCAGTAGAGTTTATATTCAAGTGGGAGAAGGCAATCAGTAAACAAGCAAAGAATATTATAAATTCTGATACAGTCTCTGTGCTCTGAGAATAAGTCAAGCCAGGGAAGGAAAAGGCACAGATGGGGGTTTCTAAAAAGGTGCTCATTGAAGGCTAAATGAAGTAAGGGATGAACCACATGGGGTCTGTGAGATAAATACTTCAGGCAAAGGAACAAGTGTAAAGGTTAGAACAATTACTCTAGTTTCAGACATATTGAATTTAAGGTCTTTTCACCTATCTAGAGATATCAAAGAGTTATTTAAGTATACACATCTAAAACTAGGCAGAGTCCAGACTGGAACATGGATTTGAAGTTATCAGCATGTTGGTAGCTTATGAATTTTGAGACTGGAGATAACAAATTGAGAAAAATGCCAAAGTGAGAAAAGTAGTAGGCCAAGGTCAGGAATATGAGAAATAGCATTTATGGGGCAAGTAAAAGTAAAATGAAAGAGAAGAATATTGGGATTCACTGCTAGATACTAGAAACCAGTGATCACCATTTTAATGAAGCAGCATTCCAACAAATGAGATGTGCCCACTGGGATTAGCAATTAGCAAGTCACTGATGACTGCAATAGGAGAAGCCACAGAGGAGTGGTAGGTATGGGAATTGGACTACAGTTATTTGAAGAAGATAGGAGGAAACCCCAGTGTGCTAGTTAACTGTGGTGTCAACTTTAATGAGAAATGCTTCTGCCTGCAGGGCGCCGCCTCTGGAAGCCCTTTCCTCCATGCACCCAGTGCGGGCAGAGAGAACCAGAAGACCCACCTCTGCCTGCAGGGCACTGCCACTAAAAGGCCCTTTCCTCTGCATGCCCAGGGTGGGCAGAGAGAACCAGGTTATCTGCCTCTGCCTGCCAGGCGCCACCACCAGAAGGCCCTTTCCTCTGCATGCCCAGTGCCAGCCAAAGGAGACAGATAGATCCACCTCTGCCTGCTGTGCACTGCCATCAAAAGGCCACTTCCTACAGGTGGCCAGTGTGGGCAGATAGAACCAGCAGATCCGCCATCACCTTCAGGGAGCTGCCACTGGAAGGTTCCTTCCTGCCGGCAGCCAGCAGGAACAGGGACACACAGCCAGGTAAGCCCTGTGCATCCCTAGGCCACCATTGGAGGCCCTTGGTTCCCTCAAGCAGCCATCATCCACTAGCAGAATCAGACAAACACACCCCTGTGTGTCTGCACCCTTGTGGGAGTCCCAGTGTGGACACACAAGCTGAGAGAAGCAGCCCCACCTCCATGCACCCCTGATCATCAGCAAAGCCAAAGTGTAGCTGCACAGGTCTAGAGAAGCCCGCTCTATGCCCTGCCACCTCCCTGTAAATCTGGAATTAGAGGAACCCAGATGCCTGTCCCTTTGCAGCCAATGTGGAAAGTGCCTGGGACCCCACAACCAGTTTGTTGGGAGGAACCCAGAAGAATGGCAAGACGAAGGAGCAAAAGGCAAACTTAGACCTCTAGCCCACATACAATAAGTCTGGGAGATACAGAAGTCACACACCTGAAATATCTGAGAGGATAGCAACTGAAGTAAGGAAACAACTTTATGAGATTGTAAAAGCAGTCAAATCAGAAATAATGTCTCAGGTAAAAGAAGAAATCACAAGCATACTGAAAGAATTGTTCAGCAGGATTAAAGAAGACATAGACAATAAAGGGGAGCATAGGAAAATGATGGAAACCTTGAATGAATGTAGAAAGGAATTACAATGCATAAAAGAGATTTAAAGAGAGATGCAGGAAATTAAAAATTCAATCAAAAGCTGGCAAAAGCACTTGAAGAAGACTGAAGATAGACTTTCAGACCTTGAAGACAAGATTGCAGCTAGTGATTGTGAAAGGAAAGATCTCTTAAAAATAACACGGAATCAGGAAACAACAACTCAATGGCTGCAAGATGATGCAAAGAAGCATAATTTAAGAGTGATAGGTATCAGTGAAGAAGCAGGGGTCAACACAAATGAAATTAAAAGGATATTCACAGAAGTAATAGAAGAAAACTTCCCAAACATGGGAAATGGATCTGACATGCAGATAAGTGAGGTGTATAGGTCTCCAACTAGCCATAACCAAAGTAAATCTACACCCAGACATATAATAATCAAGATCCCAGAAACAGCACAAGAACGAAATATTAAAAGCTGTTAGAGAAAAGAGACAGATCATTTATAACAGAAAACCAATTAGAATCACAGCAGACTTGTCAACACAAACTATCAAGTCAAGAAGAGTTTGGAGTGAAGCATTTCAAACCCTAAAAGAAAACAACTTCTAATCCACATTGATCTACCCAGCAAAACTGTCTTTCAAAATTGGTGGAAAAATAAGATACTTCCATGAATAAGAACAACTGAAGGAATTCATGACTACCAAATCAACCATATAGAGAGTGCTAAAGAATATTCTAGAGAGAGATAAAGATGACCATGGTTCCAGGAACAGCAGCAGAGGAGGATCACCAGACAAGATAGACAACTGAATGATGGGGAAAAGTGGAGGGACAACAACAGGAGGATAGCAGGGCAGAGACAAACCAATGGATGTTGCTTGTAACCATTAATGTAGATGACTTCAGGTCAGCAATAAAAAGAAACACAGGGAAAGTGGATCAAGAAACAAGATCCATCGATATACTGTACACAAGATACACATATAACTGGAAAGGAAATTCACAGACTGAAAATCAAAGGAGAGAAAACAATTGTTCCATGTGACAGGAAACCAAAAAAAAAAAAAAAAGAGTAACTTGCCCATCAATTGCAGAATGGATAAGAAAGATATGGTTTTTTCATACAGTGGAAAGTTACCCAGCTATAAAGTAGAATAATCTCAAGGCTCTGGTAGGATGCAACTGGAGATCATATTCATGGCTGAAAGAGTTTGAACTCATACATGTGAACCCTAGCATAAAAAACAATGGGAGTTAATGGGATTCAAAAGCAAAATATTTAATGTAAGAGCAAAGGGGAGGAAATACCTGGGAGGGAAAGGTGGAAACTATTGTCAATTTCTTATTGTCTTACTTTGAACTCTTGCATTGTTTACACAATTTTGTTAGGTTTAGCTCTGTTCTGCCTTGTTTTGTTAGATTTTATGCTGTTAAATGGTAGCGGCAGCTATTTTGGATATAATGGTATATTTTATGGTAACCATGGTTGCCTGTTATATTGCTTTGAAGTCTTATAATGCTTTCATTCATTGGTTTGACTGGTTTTATTCTGTTTTGTTGATTTTATTATATGTGATGGTATGAACAGCTGTTTTGAAAAAAACAAGACATTATGGCAGCCATTGCTGATTTATTATCATCTTGTTTTGAAGTCCTACTATGCTTTTGCTCTTCTGTTTTGATTGGTTCTACTGTGTTGTGTTTTATTTGATTTTATTATGTGTGATGGTATAAACAAATTTTTTGAGGAAAATGAGATATATTAGCCATTGTTTATTTCCTGTTATTTGGTTTTGAAGTCCTGTAATGCTTTTATTCTTTTGAATGGTTTTATACTACTTTGTTATGTTTGATATTATTGTGTGTGAAGGTATGCTCAACTATTTCGAAGAAAAGAGACATTTCAGTAGCTACTGTTGATATTCAGTTGTCTTGTTGTGAAGTGCTGTGTTGCTTGCATTGTTCTGTTCTGATTTGCTTTGCTCTGTTCTCTTTTGTTTTACTCTATTTAAAATTTTAAAAATTTTTTAAAAAGGACTGCTTAGCTCACTGGTTTAGCACAGTTCTGGGTGTGTCTGATTGACTTACTGAAGAGGGAAAGGCATGTATATGGGTGGCATCACCCAATAGCTCTGCAGTTTGGATGAAATAAAAAGGGAAGGAATAAGGAAATTTCACTTTTGTGAGATTGAAGGAGCTTCAGTCTTCACAACTGCCTTTATACATACATTTCCAGGCCTCCCACACAGACTTTGTAGCTTTCTAGTACAGACCTATCAGCTTCCTGATACAGACTCCGTGGAACTCTTCAGTGAGCTTTCAGAATTTCACTTTTGACTGGATCCTCTGGTTCTCCTGCATACAGACAGCCCTTTTGCATTCTTCAACACCTGACTCCGTAGGTGGCCAATGTAAGCCTACCTTGTAAAATATAGAATAGAAGAGAGTTGAAGAGAATAGAATAGGAGTGGCAGCAGACAGGACACCTCCATTGGCAAATTTGAGAGTTAATCAAAGATTTACTGAACTGCCACCAAGACAGCTGCAACTATCTTGGATACCCTGTACCTGCTCAGGGAGATGTCTACCTTGACTGGAGCAGATTTGATTTGAACTAAGCAGTAGAAACAAATTTGGACTATTCAGAAGGCTTGAATTTAGATCAAATTTGGACCAATCAGGAGGCTTGGATTTGGACCAATCACAGGCCTCATGCTTCTATATAAGCAGCATTCCTCTCTAACTTCTTAGGTTCATCTAGGATGGCTCTGGCTTTTTCTTGTGCACTGAAATCTCCCTCCCCATGCTGCAGCATAAGTCCTATTCAAATAAAGCCTATTTCCAGTGGTCTGGTAAATCTACTTGGGATTTTTATCCTGAGTAGTATGGGAAGAGTAGTTGCAGAACGGTAAACATTAGGGTCTGTTAGCCATGAAGAGCTCCAAAGACTAGCAGCTGAAAGAGACCACCAGCCAGCAGAGTTGACCATCAGCATTAACTGGCAGCAGCAGAGACCATCAACCAGAAGTGCTGTCTGATGAATCTAGCATTAACCAGTGGCAGCTGGCAGTAGCACAGCACAGAAACCAGCAATGTCAATTGATAGTGCCTGGCATTAACTGGTGTTCACCAGTGGCATCAGGGACCAAAGTTTTTACACATAGGGCTAAGGGCTATCAAGGCTGCACTTGGTCAATTAGTGGTTTCTGTTAAGCATAAGAATCCTCAGCTGATTGGTAGTAGGTACATTTACACTACAGTGTCAGTCCCAGAAGTTCAAGGGCATGTCCAATTCCACCCATCGGGTGAGGTGATAGGTAAAGAAAGAGAAAACCTGAATAATGACAGAGAGGAGAACCTAGCTGTATAGAAAGAAAGTAACCAACATAACAGCATAAAAAGTTGAATTTAAGAGCTACAAGCAAAGATCATGATGAAAACATGAATTACATAAAAGGACTGTCAACAAATCTTGAAATATCAGGATAACTAGGCCTCACTGGAAGCAAAAGAACAGAAAGGAAGATCTAACTAATCAAAGGCAGTTCAGTGTAGCACAAGTAACCAAAACATCATAAGACAATCTCAAAGGACATACAAGCCAAAAATAGGAATAGACTGCAAAGACTTTTAGATAAATCCACCAATAGTGAAGCTAGGAGTGTTTCTTAAATAAAGTCATGTGATTTAGAGAGTTCTCTAATTTTGGAGAGTGAGTTTATGAAGGATGATACTTTATTACGCCAAAACATCATTCAAGTATTTCTCTGACATACCCATGTTCTGGCCATTAGACTCACTCAGAATGGCACTTCAGGGTTTTGGAAAGAAGTCAACCTCTAAGTCTCTGTGTGATCAAACTATCATTCCCCATCACTCAGAGAGCATCACTTCCCCATTTTATTCTAATTTGATTCCACACAAAATACACTCTGGATTCTTTCCCCTACTCAACTATCTTCTTTTACTTTGATTTATATTGGATAGATATAATTGGGCTATGATTACTAGACTATGCACACCAAAATGTTTGGACATATAGAAGCCAATAAGAAATGTACAAAAAGCCAGTAGAAAAGAAACTCACTATTATAATTTCAAAATGGGATCTGAAATTGCTTTTTATCTCAGGCTCATACTCACACATGCATAACTTAAACACACATTTCTGAATCCTTCTTTCATTCCTCAATTTATTTTTATTTCTTCAATCTAAATGATCCTGTTGTCTAAATAAGAAATCCCAGTCTTTCTTATACCTCTCCCCTATTGTACTCCATGTCCTGTGGGTTCTATCATAAAATGGATCATTATTACCATTACTACCATTAGGTTCAAATTTAAACTCTTACCATGGCTCACATGACCCTTATTCTCTGCACCATATAAACAGTCCTCACTCTTAACTCCTAAATCCAGTTCCATCAAAAATAAACTCATTGTTTCCCTCAAATGATTTCCTGAGACTCATTTTCATAACATTCAAGGCTTATTTATTTCTTGTTCGAGGAAGTCTCTCTTGCACCATCCCCTTCAAGTTTGGGTAAGGTGGCCCTCCTGTGTGAACATACACACTACGCTTCCTTATTGCAGTAAATTGCAACTGCCTGCTACTTACGAATATCCTGCACAAGCACAGGATCATATCTTTCTTTTTCCAAAGTAACCGTAGCACCATGGACAGTGTCCACTATGCCTGAATAGCTAGATTATATCAAACTCGCACTTGAAAAAAGTAGCAAAAAAGAGCAAAGAACAAGTTTGGAGGATGACGTGAAGGAAGAGAAGATAAGACAAATAAAGAGAAAACACTAATAAATTAAGGTACTAGCAGGTAGGTATAGAAGAGAGATTATTGGAAGAAGGGGGAAAAAGCAAAAATAAGCTGGTCAGGAATCACTTGTGAGCATTTCTGTGGAACATAACAAATGTCTTTACCAAGGACATCAATAAAGGAATAACTTTAATTGATTTCTAACTGCCACGTTCTGTACAGAGATCTCATGCACACTTTACAATCCTATATGACCTTTACTATTTTCATTTAGCAGATTAAGAACATTGAGGCATCAGAAGTTAAATAATTCTCCCTGAATTAGACAACTACTAAGTACTGAAACAGCCTCCAAACCTAGTTTACATAGACTGCCTAACACATATGCTCTTTCTTAAATATGTTAGCATCTAGTTAAGTATTTAAATGTAGAACAATGGCAGATTTGATGGTTAAAAAATCTGAAAGCACTAAATTATAAATTAGCAATGGCTTTCCTCTTTATATCTCAGATTTTGCCTTTTACTTTATGTTTCTATCTTATAGCTTCTTTAAGAGAAAGCAGAAGATCTTGAAAGCAATAGCCACACTCCTATGGGAAACTGCAATCAGGAGCATCCATTCCTCCCCAGTTGCTCCAGGAAAATGTGTGGCCTGAAGGCCAGGACCCAGGACCCATCTCTTGCTATAGCCCCACTCAGGGACAGAGAGGGGCCATGGCACTACGAGCAATTCATGCTATAGAGTCCAGCACTGGCTTTTCCTTGGCTGGCAATATTCATGAAATGTGAACTGAGAATGCAAGGTTTACAGCACACATGGCCCTCAAGCAAGGCACCCACAAGGACCAAAGGAAAATGCTTCCTAAGTTGACATTAAAAATGGGCTTGGAGCAAAGATACATATATTGAGATTTTTATAGTAGAGAAAGTACGTTCTCTTTTTCCAAACTTCTGTAACAATTCCAAACTTCGCTAACAATAAAATAGCTTTGTCATGATGCTTAACATTCACAGCTCTGAGGGAAAGAAGGCTACTCCTCTAGCTGAACAAAAGCTCACATGGTGCCTATTATGCCTCACATTCTTCCATTTATGTAAGTCTTCTCTCTCCAAGTAGAAGCAGTCTTTAAAGGCAGTGCTCTTTGCAATCTTCCATCATCTTCCTCACCTTTTAAATAGACTAGTCTGCAGATTTTATCTATAAATATTCTCCACAAATGATGAAACTATGTATTTTTATTCTTTATGCATCTAAACATCAAAGCCAATATCCTCTGATGAAACCAGCTTGTCATAAGAAATTAATTTTAACTGATTCAATTCATCATCTAACAGTGGTTACCAAGGATACCAAATAGCCAAAATCACTTGGCTCCAACTTGCTTCTTAAATCAAAAGATATTAACAGAAAACTGTGAAGAATTATTGTTGTCTAAGTAATATGGCCAGAAGCAGTGCCCTCCTTCAATGTCCCCAAGTCCCAAACTCAGTTAAAAACATTTCAGTCTATAATAATAACTGAAACTATGCAGATTTTTCTAGGATTTAAAATTCAGTGATTAGTATTTTGAAAAATGACCGCTAATAGTTTCATTTTAATTCATTTCTTGATGAAGCACTGAACTGAGAATGGCTACTGATTTGATCTTCTTATCAATCTGAAAGCAGACGATTCTCATCATGGCAGCTAATTGAGCATTCAGGTTATCTCACCACGTCTGTCTTAAATCAAACAGCCCATCAGTGTGTATTTATTAACACAGGGTAGCATTTAACAGATGAACTTAGGATGTGCCCTTGAGGGCAGAGAATGTATAAAAATGCTGACAACAAAAAATAATCACTGTTTTATACAGAGAATATGTAAAACCACTCAAAACAAAAATATTCATTTTTAAGTTTTTTAAAAAAGTATATATAAGACTAAGTGTCCATCAATAGATGAATGAATAAAGAAAATGTGGTATTTGCACACAACGGAGTACTACTCTGCTATAAAGAAAGATAAAAGGGTCATTTGTAGGAAAATGGATGCACCTAGAAACCATAATGCTGAATGAAATAAATCAGACACAAGAGCTTAAATATCACATCATTCTCTTACAGGAGAAACTCAAAGAATAAATACAGAGCAAAATAAAGGACAAATACTGGGAAGTAAGAAATTATAACTTTCTCAGCCAAGAAGGGGACCAAGAGATGGAAGGAGGGGAGAGGAAGAGAAAGAAACGAGGATAAAGAAAGGAACTCGTATGCGTTAAGCACATGCACTTATTCCACACAAGGAATATGAGCATTATGTACTGCAAACATGCACCAAAAAACAAATAAACAAAAAACAACAAGATGAAGGATAAAGAGATGGAGAGAGAGAGGAGTGAGGGAAGAGAAAGGAGACAGAAAAAGGAATTAAGATGTGCTATGTACACATACAAACTCCACATAAAGAATGTAATCATTAAATACTATAAACATGCACTAATAAAATGATCTGGAAAAAGACTCACTGGTGTCTATAATGTATCACAGTACATTCACACATTGAATTGGCACTGTCTCTAAGAGGCACAGGTACCATATTTCTTTCTAGTAAATGTACTTCTGTACATTTTAAGAAAGTTAATTCTCTGGCATTTTTTGAAATTATTTTGTCTCACTTTATGGTTTGTCTTAATTTTGCTGATAGTATCTTTTGCAAAAGAAAAAAAAAGTTTGTCATATATTTGCCAAAAATCTAACAGCCTTGTCTTTTTCAGCTGTTAGCTTTAGGATCATGTTAAAGGAAGCTTCATCTACCTCAAATATGACAGAAACTGGAAGTGGCCACTCAGTATGTTTTTCCTGTTTTCCAAAATAACAAGAGTTACACCATATTTGAAATGACAATCTATCAGCTTAAAAGTACAAATTTTAACTTCTGTTTAGCGAGATAGGGCCATGTAACTAAATTCTGATCAATGAGATGAAAGCATGAGATTGAGTAAGACATTCAGACAGATTACTCAAACAGAAAAGACTCAGGATTGGGGTAGGGTTTTTATCTTGTCCAGAGAGATAAATGTGAATGCTGGAATTTCAGAAGCTACATTAGCTCATGAGGTGACTTTGAATTAAAAGCTATGCACTAAACAAGGCAAAACAGAAAGAGGAAACTGAGTCTTATGACAACTTGGAATCTCCCAGACTGGGGCAGCTACCTTTAGATCTCTTTACAGGAGAAAGTCTTTTAAATTTACTTTTTGTTTTTAGCCTAGTATTATTTTGTTGTCATAGGAATAAAATTCTGATTACAAAATGATTGTCACATATTTTCATTTGGTGTTTTAATGGTTTTGTATTTTATAAAATTTAAACCACATAAAAAGTTTGGGAGGCAGAAATATAAAGTTTTCCCCAGATAGACAGCAAATTATCTCAGGATCATTTGCCAAGTAACCCATTTTCTTCCCCACTGATTTGAAATGCCACCTTCACCAGATACTATAATGCCATGTTACTTTGCTTTTATTCTATTGGAGGGTTTTCTTTAATACTGTATTTATTTATGTCTGAGAAGTAGAAAATAGTTATCTGAAGACAGTTGAGTCTAGAGTTAGAGATTCACATAAAAGGGGATAAGAGCAAGACAGAGGCCAAATAACTGTGAAGCAAAATCAAAGGCTAAACTGAGATGAAATTCTTCACATTAAAGCATAAGATAAAGGGAAAGCAGTCTGCACCCAGAGCACCTACACTCAGATTCAGAGTGCCTGCACTCGAATTCTAGCTCCAAGACTTAAAAGCCATGGAGAGTCAGACAAACCACTTAGTCTGTCTGTGTTTTGGATGTAATGGGGATAAAATCAAACCTACTTCAAGGCTGCTGCGTTAAATGAGTGATTACATAAAAGCTTAGAACAATATCTAGCATTAACTCCTACTAAGTGTCATCATTGTCATTAGTAGTGACTGTTACTGTCATCACCAATCATCACCCATCATCTAATCATCATTATCATTATCATCATCATCATCATGTCCAAAAAGATACTGGTTTTCTGTTTCCTAAAATATTATAAAAAAAATATTGAATTTGATCATATGCTTTCCTGGCACAAGCTAAGATAATTACATTTTTGCAAAATACCACTGCAAATGAGACACCTTTTTACACTCACTAGAATGATGATAGTAAAAGACTAATATGGCAAATATTGGCAAGGCTATGAAGAAATAGGATCCTTAGACACTGCTGATGGAAATGTAAAACAAAAATAGTACAGTTGATTTGGAAAATAGTTTGGCAGCTCATCAAAATGTTAAACATAGATTTTGACCCAAAAATTCTATTTCTAGGCATACACTTAAGAGAAATGAAAACATATATCCACATAAAAATTTGTACCTGAATGCTGTCAGCAGCTTTACTAACAGTAGTCCCAAATTGGAAGAAAAAGGCAAATGTCCAAAGACTGGTGGTAAGTGGATAAATGAACTGTAGTAGATCCATGTCACAGAACACCAATAACTCATGATATGTGGTGCAACGTGGCTGGCCCTCAAAAGCACTATAGTAAGTAAAAAAAAAAAAAAAACCCAGGCACAAAAGAGATTACAGATTATATGGTGTTATTCATATGAAGTGTCCAGAAGAGGTAAATCTATACAGAAAGAGAGAAAGTTAGTGGTTTCCTGCTGCAGGAATTAACAGTGAATGGCATAAGGGATCTTTCTTGGGGTGATGAAAATGCTCTAAAACTGATCCACAGTAATTCCTGCACAGTTTTGTAAATGTACCAAAAAAAAATTGCAATGTACACTTAAAATGGATGAATTATGTGATATGCAAAATATGCCTCAATAAAGCTGTTTGTTAAGTGAGGAAATGACTGGATATAAACTATAGAAAATGTGTGAAAACTGTTTCTTATTTTGCTTAAATATAGTAAAAAAATAATAAATATTTATATATGAATAAAAATACCTACTAGGGTGATAATAGGTTTCCTAGCGCTTTCCTGTTCTTGTACTCTTAAAATTCTATCACACTACAGTACATCATTCTTCTAGTTTAAAGCCATATTTATTTTACTAATATACAACAGAAATTGTGCATTTATGTGCTTAACTGAGACATTAAGATTTTTTTCTATTATCTATGTCAATTGTAGTATCTGTGTGATAGCCTCACAAAATCAGTGGGGATGCTTTTTCTGTATCTTTTCCATGCTACAGGATACTGTTCAAAGTATACGAATTCTTAAATCTTTTTAAAGGACAATCTGATAATTTTATATCAAAGTAAGTAATGTGCATAGGTTTCGGTCTAGCAATTTTAATTCTAGTAAAATTTTAACAGTGATTTTTTTTCCTACACAGTAGAAATATTTATGACCTTTATTTAATTCTTATGCTATTAAAAATTTAATTTTTCTGCCCTGAAAATTTAAGACAAATTGCAATGATCATTCTAACGAATATAAAGGAAAATGCATCACTTGATATTTGCTAAACCTAACCTAAAGAAATATCTGCAACTACAGCCTTTTATGCAGACATTTCTTTAACAAACTTCCAATTTCTTTAAAATATTTTTATACCTATTCTGAGATATTTATATTTTGTGCTCATTTGTTTTTTTACATCATTGATAAGCATGATGCTTTATTGGGATTTTTTTTTTTGAGACAGGTTTCACTATGAAGTTCAGGTTGGCCATAGATTCATTTTGTAGCCTAGGCTGGCCTTCAAATCAAAGTGATCCCCCTGTGTCAGCCTCCCAAGTGCTGGGATTACAGGCGTGTGCCACCACACACAGCTTTTTTGTGCTTTTTGGTATCTTCTATTATTCATTTGTTACCCATTCTTTACATTTTTTGCTTTATGTTTTTATTTTTCTTATAGTTTTTTGTTGATCAGAAAACTACTCAATTGTATTTCATAGAAAAACGTTGTGGTTTTGTTAATACTACTTCATTTTTGCTTTATTATTTTTAACTTTCTAATTAATGAATTTTCCTTTTGATTTTACTCGAGCTTTGCTGTTACTTTTTAAATTTTCTTTATTTTCCCACTTTCAAGTCATTAAATTCAATGCATTTTTCCACTGCTCTATTTTTTCCTGTAAAAAATTAGAAAGTTTCATTCACATATTTCTAGAAGAACTGAAAACATCTTACCACAGTGATATATGTGCACCCATGTTTATAGTGTCACAATTTGTAATAGCCAGATCTTGGAAACAACCTAAGTGCCCATCAACCGAGGAATGGATTAAAAAAACTGTGGTACTTTTATACAACGGAGTACCACTCAGCTATAAAGAATGATCACATTGAGATATTTATAAATAAATGGATGCAACTTGAATCCATACTCATAAGTGAAATAAATCAAACTCACATGTATAAATACTGTATAGTCTTCCTAGTGTAAGAAATGGTAAGAGTGCTTTGAAGTCTTATGTTTTCATTCATTGGCTGGAATGGTTTTATTCTGTTTTGTGTGATCTTAATATATGTGATCATGTGAATAGTTGCTTGGAAGACAATACAATATGGCAGCCATTGTTGATTTAATATCATCTTGCTCTGAATCCTACCATGCTCTTGTTTTTCTATTACCATTGGTTCTATTACATTGTGTCTTATTGGATTTTAATATGTATGATAGTATAAACAAATCTTTATGGAAAATGAGATAATATAGTAGCCATTGTCCATCTTCAGTTATTTGGTTCAGAATGCCTTGCAATACTTTCATTCTCTTGAGTGATTTTATTCTATTTTGTTATGTTTGACATTATTGTGTGTAAAGCTATGCTCAATTATTTCAAAGAAAGAGACATTATGATAGCTACTGTTAATATCCAATTGTCTTATTGTGAAGTGCTGTGCTGCTTACATTGTTCTGTTCTGATCTGCTTAGATCTATCCTCTTTTGTTTTATTCTCTTTAAAATAAAAAAATTTAAAAAATAAAATAAAAAGAAAGTTTCATCCAAATATAGCTTTGGGTGGACTCTATAGTTTGATTATGAGTTACCATTTTCACTGTATTCCCAATGTCTACAGCTTAAGCATCCATTTAATTTTTTTTAACTCAAGGGATCTCAGAAGGAGTTCAGTTTCCAGGTGTTTAGGGTTTTGATAGTTTTGAATGCTGCTACTTATTATTCATTTCTTGATAGTTTTATTGCATTATGGTCAATAAATGGTATGGATACAATTTTTACCTTTTGAAGTTAATGTTTCCTTTATATGGTTAGACCATGTTCTGATAAATTTTTTTAAATGTTTCATAAGCATGATTTTTTCTCATGAGGAGTAGATAATTCCATAAATACATAAACTGAACTTTCAACTGTATCATTTCTACTTTATATTTATTGTGCGTATATTATACAGCATTATTAGTGAAGTAATCTCCAAATTCTGATTGTTTTAACTTATCAAATTTTAATAAACTTGGTTTTATACATCTAAATATTACCTCATTGATTAAAATTCATAACTGCTCTCTTCATAATTTACAATTTATGAGCATAAATCTCATAACATGTGTTCTGTATATTTACTATAGGAATATTAGTTTAACCAGCATAGAAGCTTCAGAAAAGAGTAGATAAAGTTATTATAAAATTCAAAAGAAAGCTGGGCATGGTGGCTCACACCTGTAATCCCAGCACGTGGGAGGCTGAGGCAGGAGGATCATTGAGAGTTCGAGATCAGCCTGGACTACAAAGTGAGCTCAAGGCCAGCCTGAACTGCATAGAGAGACCCTGTTTCAAAAAGACAATAAAAATTCAAAAAGAATATTTTGCCCTTATTACTCTAATATATTTAATGAAACCATTTCCTGAACATTGAAAGAACTGAGTAATACAGAGCTTAACTCTGATCCTCTCTGACAATTCCCTATATTCTCAACTATATCATTAAAGCCAGTAGTTCCTACCTACTTTTATCCTGGAGGTTTCCTGGATCAGATCTGATGATTGTGCATAGTGCTATGGGATACAACCACATATCACCTTTTACACTATGGTCATATGCTACAGAGCTCTTGTTTTGTCAGTCTGCCCAATAACTTGCCAAATCCCACATACTGAGATACTGGAAAGACAGTTATGATTAAATTACTGAAACATAAAAGATATAAAAAAATTAAAAGACAAAAAACCAATGTAATGGGGAAAAAAGCTGTGATTTTAATCTTTATCAGACTATCCAGTGGATCTTTTGGGGATTAGATTTCCCCCAGAGGAGCTCTAGTAATCCACACATAAATAGCTATAAAAAGCATAGAGTCAGAATGAATGGATGCTTCTACCAATAGCAGCACATGGAAGAAAAACAGAAACACTTTGGGAGATTTTTTAGTCCTCTGTAGACTCTTTGAAATAGATTCTGTAACATGACGAATTTTAGCTCCTTCAAAACTAAAGTAATACACACAAAGTGCTTTAAAAAACCAAGAAGGATGAGCTATAAATTTGGGATATTACATCTAAAGTAGTAGTAACAGTAGAACAGTTTAAAGAGCAAGCAGTTCTGTTTTCTCATTTCCTCTGAAATAATCTAGGAAGGCTCAGAGATAGCTCAGCAAGGCCAGCCACTGGTATCCACATTATTTGAATAATTAAAATTTAAAATATGTTTAACCTTGACTCTATTGTAAGTGTTAAAGGTAGTTCTAACATGGTCTCACTGATGTCTAGCTTCTTGCTTTGTTTCAAGGGTTTTTCTGACAAAAAATAAGCATACTGCAAGATGATTTATAGACTACAAGAATCAAGCCATTTGCCTAACCTTATGACCTAGAGGTTTTTTTAGAATTTATTTATCACAAATAAGGAACAAATGAAATTCAATTACATGTTTAGCGATTTTAGTTAGTTCTAGGATACCACAATTATATACTGCAACTTGATTATCTGCAGACTTATTATCAGTTGTACCAATGACAGCAGTGCTTACTAATATTTAAGGTTATCTCCACTATGGCTAAGAAAATACTTTCAGTATTCTATAGCAAATGCATTTTTTTTTTAAGATAGGGTCTCACTAAATTGCCAAGTTTCCCAGATGGAGTTTGACCTTGAACTTGTGATCCTCCTGCCGCAGCCTTACAGAATGCTGGGATGACAGGTGTGTGCCGTCATGCACAGCTTAGAAATGCAACTTTATATTTAAATTGTTTCACTTAATATTTTATAAAAATTTTATACAGATGGTTTGAGCATTTATTTTGGCAATGAGAAAAAGTAATCTCAGCTTCTCAAGGCCATTATTCCAGGTCATTTGCAACTCAGGCTGCACATCAGACTTGTATGCACAGATATTTTTGGTGTCACCCAAAAGATGATTTAGTCAGGGTGGGGCAATTTTGTCTTTAAAGCCCTCCCCATACCACTGATTATGATACATAGCCAGAATTGAGAATCACTGTCCAAAAACCCTTAAGCTGTAAAGAGCCTTATAGATCAACCTTTTCTTACCCTCATTCCCAATAAGTTCATCAAAATAGTTTACCAATGAACTACCATAAATATGTCCCCTGGATGCCACACATAACCTCCAACTCAATGTATTTAAAATTAATTATATTATTTTACTACAAAAAAATCCCTGAGTTCAAATCAGACAACCATCCTCCCTGGCACATATATGAGATACTCAGGAATCAGGATTCCTCTATTTCATTTCATTTCATTTCATTTCATTTCATTTCATTTCATTTCATTGTACTATAATCACTCACAATGTCTTAGGAGGTATCTATTTCATTAAAGTATCCTCTCAATGCTTCTGCCTGGCTAAAGTTGACAGTCTGCTACCTGTTGATACTTATCTAAAATCTCCCAGCTCTGAATCTCTTCTCTCCCAATGCCACCACTGTGACTCAATGACACATCCTCGTTGCAGAACGTCGTATCCCTTAAACCACTTCTCTCATTGCTGGAATAGTCCATTTGCCAGCTTACTGCCTTTTTTGTCAAAACCACATTCACTGTAATTCTTGGTTAATTCAAAATCCATGTAGTGACAATAATTCCAAGCCCCTAGTTATTATTTGAGCTTCTCTCTTGCAACAATTTGTCCTCCATCCTACTTTAGGATCTCACACCCTGGAACTGGTCATACTAACAACTGCAGCAATTCCATCATACTGACTTCAAACACCCTCCTTCTGATCCCTTTCTCTCCAGTGCATCCCCAGCAATCATCTCACCCATATGAGACCCAACATTCACTAATCTACCCAAGTCTTGATACATGTACATTTTTCTGTCCTTATGCCTATGAAATTAAATCAGTCACTCTAATTACTCCATACTATGCCATACACTATTTTTGCCATTCATATTTATACATATAAAGTTGTGAGGATACACTAAGTTTAAACACAAACTCTTTCTCGCCTCACAAATACAGCTGGACACAGTAAAAGAAAAACACATGTCTACACTGATGGATGTCACTTTAACTTCATGATCACCAACTTGAAGCAATCCCTTAGTATTGACTGCCAACCAGGTCTTTTACCCATTCCCTTTCCCATTCTCCTAAATAATGACTTCTGACCCATCCTCACTATCAGCTGCTAACCCTGCTGTTTCCTTTTACTGAGAATAGAAAAGCAATTAGAAGGCAAACTTCTATAAAATCCCCATATCTCCTATCCTATTCATGTATTCTTTTTTATATAATCTTTTACCTTAAAGAGCATAAAACTAAACAAAATAAAACAGAATAAAGCCAATAACAGCAAAACAATGTAAGAGATATAGCATTTCAAAACAAGATAACAGGAAATCAACAATGGCTGCCATAATGCCTCTTGTTATCTTCAAAATAGTTGCCCGTACCATCAGACATAGGAAAATCAAACAAAAAAGAACAGAAAAGAGCCAATAAAAACAAAACAATGAATGCAATGCAGTACTTCATTCCCAATAAGTTCATCAAAATGGTCTACCAGTGAACTACATAGATATGTCCCCGGAGGCCACACATAACCTCCAACTCAATGTATTTAAAATTAACTGATAATAATAAATCCAAAATAGCTGCCATAATATATCTTATCTTTGAAACAGCTGCCCATGCCATCAGATATAATCAAATCAAACTAGACATAACAGAATAAAATCAAACACACAAAAAAATGAAAGAGACACAGGACTTTAAAACAAGGGCATGAACAATGGCTACTGCCTTCAGAAGGAGATCCCCCACAGATGCTATGTAGTGTTATCCTGTAAACAGGTTATCAGATTACCAGCGTTAGGCCTGAAAAATCAATGAAACACTGAACACTACAAGCATTAAGTTGTATTTTATTCAAAAGCTATCATCTCAGCCTGTGTTTCTCCAGATCAGCAGGTAGCTAGTGGGGGCAGAGGAGGTACCTTGCTTCTTCTTGTCTCCTGGCCCGCATGCCGGGAGGGGTTAGAGTCTGGTTGTCCTCCCTGTGGCCTGCGCATGGCACCAACTCACAGGTCTATCTTGACAGCTTGGCAATGACTGGACTGTTAAAAAACTCACGTACTCATCACATCACTCAGCACAGCAATTCAGTCCTCTGTGTCATTTTTTCCTTCTTTCTAGCATACAAAGGTATTTTCTCCATTTTAAAATCATTTTCTGCTCTTTTTCTCCCCAATATAACTCAAGAATTGCTTATATTTATTTTCTACAATTTCTCTCTTCTCATATTCATTTGAAGAGATTTTAGTCAGACTTTCGCTAACTTTGCCTGTCCACCATTTCTCTAAAGTCATTTAGTTTAAAGCCACCAATGAAACTCACGTTGTCAAATGCAATGATCACTTCTGTCTCTCACTTGATCAGTCACCAATATTTCATGCAGGGGATTGCTCTTTCTTCACAGGAACACTTTCTTCATTCCCAGGCCACCACGCTCCTGATGCTTCTCCCCCTTTATTTGCTCGTCTTTTTCTCCTTATTCATTTTTCCTAGTCTTCCTGACCTCCAACCAATGGTTTGATTTCTTTTATATCTTCTATCACTTCTTTTTTGGGGGGGAGAGTGTGAAAGTTTAGTTTATTTAAAGGCAAAAGAAGAAGAAAAGTGCAACAGAAGGGCTCAAGAACAAACAGTTCTCTAAAAAAAATGGTTCTGCAGAGTAAGAGCAGGTCTGATAAGGTAGGAAGAGGGCCAGCTGGTGAAAAGGCTCACACTGGCCCATTTGCCTCTTAGGTTAAGTGCTGTACTCTACTGTTTATGTCTTTCCCAAATTCATGTCTTTACATCAGTAGCAAAGTTTGTTTGAGAAGGCACAAATGAAGAGTGGGAGAGAAACTGGTTCTGCAGAGTGAGCTTGGACCAAGTAAACAGAAAAAGAGGGAGAGAGCAAGATAAAAGTACATGCTGCATTTGGGAAATGCAGCCTGGGCCATCATGAAAAGTTATGAAAGCCCCAAAATTCATACATTGAAACTCATCCTCAGTGTGATATTATTATTAAGAGTTGAGCCTTTGGGGAGTGATTAGAAAATAAGAGCTGAGTCCTCATGCATGGGGCTTGTCTTAGTCACTTTCCTTTTCAGCTAGGACAAAATATCTGCCACCAGCAACCTAAAGGAGGAAGAGAGATTTATTTTGACTCATGGTTCAGAAGTTTCAGCTCATTTTTGGCAAGCTTAAACACAGACACACCATGGCAGAGGGTCTGGGCCAAGAAAAGCTGCTCACATCATGGTGGCCAGGAAGCAGAAAGATAGAAGCCAGGGAGAGAGATACACCATTTCTTGGTCACATTCCCAGAAACCCATCTCCCTAACAAGACTCCACCTTTTAATAGCAAGTCAACTAGGCATCTCTTTCACTAATCACTTTGCACTAGCTCCACCTTTGAAGTGCATGAACTTTGAGGAGATATCTAAATATAAACCATAATAGAGAGAGGTCAAAGGGAGCTTGTTACCCCCTTTTACTGTGTGAGGATACAGAGAAGGTGCTATCTAGGAAGAACTGAATCTCATGTGACACTGGATTTTTGACACTTTGATCTTGGCTGTCTCAGCCTCCATAATTATGAAAAATAAATGTCTGTTGTGTAAAAGCCTCACAGTTTTGTTAAGCAAGCTGAAAGCTTACCTAGTTCCTTGGGTTTAAATTTTATCTTTGGTGCCTGAATGTCTATCTGTAGTCCAGACTCCTTCCTCAAATTCCCGGGAAGTATTCCTGTCTACCCAAGGACCTCACTCTCACAAGTCTCCTTCTTTATCCTCTATCAGAGATTTTAATCCTCTATATTAGATCTTTCCTATCATCATTCCTAACTCCCTCAACTAAAACAATAAACATTGTTTGATTTCATGTTCTTCCATGAGTGACTAGTACTCCATTGCTCTGCTCTGATCTATAGAAAAATAATTTGCAAGAACATTCACAGCTACCAATTTCCCACACCACAATATCTCTTAAGGGCACTCCACTCAGGCTCTTGTTCTGACCTCTCTACAAAAAACCGCTTGTCAGCATCACTTCCAGTGACCTCCACCTGACTGATTTCAGTGGTCAGTACTCAGTCCTCCTTCTATTGACCTGAGGGTAGCACTTGTTACAGCTATTCACTTCTTTAGTGTGGTCAACACTCTTCCTTGGGTTTTCTCCTTCATTTCCAGTCTTTATTTATTAGCCTAGTTTTGTGACCCCTTAACTTCTAACTTCTGAGAGAGTTCACAATTCAGTCTTGATCCCCTTCTGTCTTCTATTCACACAGCCTTCCTACACTCAGCCAGACTGATTTTTAATATCGTTTATATGTCAACAACCCCATATTTGCATCACCAGACCAGCCACCTTTCCAAACTCCAGGCTTACACACCCATCTTGATAGTCAGTTTTCCCACTTGAGTCACTCACAAGTGTTGCCAAATTGATACACCCAACACGGGGCTTCACATCAGTACCTGCAAACTTAATTCTCTTATAATTCTCTTCTGGCTACTCAGACCATAATCCTGGAGACATTTTGGATTCTTCTCTTTTATACTCTACATCTATCCATCAATAATCCCATCAGTCCTAACTTCAGGCTGCCCAGAAATGAATCACATTTTACTACCTCTATACTATCAGTCTGACTCAGGTCATCCCATCTTTCATCTACAGTCTTACAATAATCTCAAAACTGCTCTCCTTGATTCCATACTTACCCCTCTACAATCTACTCAAAGTGATTCTTCCTCATCTTAAATCAGACATTATCCTCTCTCTGCTTAAATATTTCTATTGGCTTTCTAACTTCCTTTATCTTACTTTACAGTTAGGTAAAGCAAGAAAAATGTAATGGTGTGTAGGCTCTAAAATCAGCCTGGTATCATCTTTCTGACCATATCCATGGCTGCTCTCCTGGCCAACTTTGCTACAAGCTGACTGATCCCTGGCTAACACCTGAACCTGCCCAGCCATGCTTCTGCCTCAGGACCTTAATACCTGTTGTTTCCCTACCTGGAATGCTCTTTCCCACAATATGTGCATGTCTTTCTCTTGCATCTCCTTCTGACTTCTTGCATCTCCTAATTAAACTCATACGTCAACCTCTCAGTGACATCATGTTAGTTTCCATGCCTTATTCTCTTTCCATGGTTTTGTTCCATAGTACTTATCATTTAACTGTACTGCATAATTAATTTATATATTATCAAATTTTCCTCTCACCAACATCTAAGTTCCATGAGGATACCTATTTGTTTGTATAAGTACTAGTGCGTGTGTGTGTGTGTGTGTGCACTAGGTATCTTGATATTGTACACAAAATCACATATTACCTTATGTCATTTTGGTCAACATAGACTGCATACACTTGGTATGACCAACAACTATAGTGATTCTTACATTTTGAAAGATTTATTATGGTAAAAGATACACTAACATTAATCCCTCTCCAAATACTCCACCCTCACTCTGAATACATTTATCATTTTTGCCACTCTAGTAGTTCTCTTCTCTGAGCATCTTTAGAAGTGTGATGAAGGATACAGTAAGGACAGCTTCTGAGTGCTGGCTTATAAGAACATCATGGTGTGTTCTCATCTACCTTGTTCACCAGATTCGTGACTTCTTGCAATTCCTGAAAGTCAAAATTGACCAGTAATGGTAAATGTTTTGAATCAGTTCAGGACATTGAGGCAGCCATAACAGTGTAACATGAAAGAGGACTTCCAAAACTGCTTCAGAAAATAGCAAGAATGGTAGGATAAGGGTGTTCAAGGCAAGGGAAAAATTTTGAGGGGGATCCATGGCAATACATCTTTTAGTATAACCTATTTTTTTTAAATTAAGCATACCATAATTTTCATTGTACCTCATAAACTTAGCTTATCACAATTATGGGACACACCTGACTACTGAAGATATTTCAGTTTGTAGAACCACTCCAAAGTTCTGAGCTGAAGATAGAAGACAACAGATTCATCCCTTAATTAGATCATATTAGAGAAAAGATGAAGGCTGCTCATGTATGAAGAGGGAGTGGAAAGAGACATGAAAAGTAGTAAGTGCCCACCTAAGGGCATTCAATTACATTAAAGAATTGTTCCTACAACTTGACCACCTCTGTGTAAAGAAAACAGGACCATTTCTGCAGCATGGCTTGAGAAATGGGCACTGGGCAGGCCAACCATATGTACTCTCTCCAAGGGCCAGTGATACCAAAGGAAACAGACTGTGTGTGTTCAGACTAAATAATTGCAATGCAACTAAACACATTGCTTTTCCATCACTAAATAACCAGGCAAGGAAGCAAGATGTCACTGTTGGCATAGTTGGAAATTATATCTGGATCCCAGATGTTTGAACCAGATGACGACACTTGCTAATAACAATTTTTACAACTATGTGAGGTAATTATATTGAGTTTCAGGGTAACATGATCAGGCATATAAAATAGGTAATCTTCCATTAAGTGACTGCAATCTGAAAGTTCCTTACCTGGGACATTAAGAATGTCATCAACATAAACTTGAGCCTATTTCTCTTAGGAGGAATCTGGGAGATTTAAAAAGGTGCACTTAAGAACTTCTCCCACCCAGAATTCTCATGGAGAGAATGAACTCTTAGGTTCTTCACTGTACACTGTATTTTCAAGACTTCTGTGTCAGAGTGCTTCAGTCCAGTCCTTAGCTGACTGGCACATTGCACACAAGGCCTCCATGATTGACCAAGCATTTACTAGAACAGTGTCACCTCTCAACATTCCTAGCATACTGCAGTTACTATTTCCAAGGAGCCCTTCTTGTCTGCCTTGAAGCCTTTGCAATTTCCTAGAAAGCCCATCCCATTCACAAATTTCTAGGCAAACTGCTCCACCGAAAACAAACTTCTCTAGGAAGACTTTACAGACACACTCAAATCAGCTAATCACTTCTCTCCTCTATCCAGCACTCTTTCCAGTACACGTATCCCTTCCTCACTTTATTAATTGCAATTATTATTTTGTGTCAATTCCATAGGGGAAATAAGCTCAACTAATGTATTTTTGAATTGCTGATGCTGAACCTAGTACGTGACACTTAAGAGGCACTCAGTGAATATTTTTGGAATTTAACTTACTCTCATTAGAAAAGATTAAATCAGGGTAGCCAGAATAAAAGCTACAAAAACAAAGGGTAGAATGAGGAGGTATGGCAAAGAAAACACTAAAAAGATAAAAATTACATATTTTCTATATTTCAGATAAAGGGAGTAGTTTTTATTGAAAAAGAACATTACAATGAATGTATTTTGATGCATCCCTGAAATTTTAAAAGTCAGTACAACATAATGAATTGATTTTAAATAAACTGAGTTAACTCACTAGACAGTGCTCTTTCTATGAGCTAATTTGATAAAATATTTATATTCTAGCACAACCAAATTGGTAAAAAAAAAATAAGATTCTCAAAAAATTGACACATAGTAAACAGAAAATTCAGTAAGATAAAATATACATAGGTTTTGAAATATTCAAATTATTTGACCCTACCAACAATAAAATACAAATTGAAACAACTAGATAACTAAAACTCTATTGAATTAGCAACTTTTTGTTCTCATTATAATACTTACTGTTAGTGGATTTACTATTGACATGTAGCACAGCTAACTAAATTGATTCTAAAAATCAATTTCAGCTCATTGTTGATAACTTATTATTAAACTTTTTCCCCAGAAAAAGAAGAGGACTATAGATATATTATCTATAGTCATGAAACATTAGAAGCTAGAAAGTCCCCCAAAAATTGGTTAAGTAAAAGAAAAGTATACTTACTGCTTGGAATATATATGTTATTATAGTAAATAATAATAACAATACAGTAGTGATTGTCAAGGCAATTACTTTTACATAGTAATAATAGTTAGTGGCTAATATTTGTTTAGCATGTACAATGTGCCAGGTATTTGAAACACATTATGAAATAGTTTATTAGTATGAAGTTTCCAGCTTTACAATTAAAAATAAAAGATGATTAGCTCAATTTGAATTTCAAATAATAGATAACTATGTTATCTACATATATTCTATGTTCACCTGAAATTTAAATTGAATTGTCATCCTGTATTATATCAGGATACTAGTAACCCAAATATTAGTAATACATTTTTGCAATGATAAAACATACAGATTCAATAATGTATCCAGGAACACATAGCTAGTAAATAGTGAAAAAATGCTATGTCTACAAAAGAGTAGAAAAAATTTTTGCCTACAAAGTGATCACAAATAGGTAAAACATATACATGTCCATAGACATGGTTGAAAGAAAACATACGCAAGTGATAACACTATCAACAATACCTATGTATCAGACAATTTTTTCAGAATTTGCTCTGCATTCTGTGCTATAGTAATCAGTCAATACCATTTTACAGATAAATAAAATTAAAAGTAATTTTTTTTTGCTTAAGCTCACAAAGCTAGGAAGTATAAGGTCAGATTCAGATTTCAAAGCTCTTGCTTATTCCACTTTTTTATTTTGATTTCCTTGATGTTTCTTTTCTTTCAGGTATAGTCCTACCAGTATTGATAAAAAAAGGTTTTATATGGTAAAATACACACACCAAGCTGCAGGTATATTTCAAGATCTGCAACGCCTACTCTTCAAGGTTTGCTTTCATTGAAACCATTCCTAGAGCCAACCAAATGAAATATTTGAAACAAAAAGTCATGACGCATAATTTTGGCTGCCAGGAAGATCCACTATCACAGAGCAAACTTCTCTATAACTCAAGTTGTGATTTCATTCAGAAAGCAGAAATACATACTCCACAGTTATCCTTTTAAGATGAGATTCCCCTCCAGTTTATGCCTCATTAACCTCTTGCCCTTTCTTTAAACACTTTAATGGGTTAACCTGTTAGTCCTCTCTCGCCCTTCTGTTAAGCGATTATGAATTTTTTGTAAGCCAACCATACAGAAAATCACACATGCACATTTGCGCGTATGCGTTTCTTGTGAAAGCAATGCCTGTGCTTTCCACATAACAGGGAATTTCAGGGTGATTTCCCTTAGGTGTCAGTTTAATTTTTCTTTCAGAGTTTTGCCCACATCAAAAAGTGTGTGCTTTTGATTGTCTATTCTGAGAGATGCAGCTGGCCACAGCTCTGCCTGTGATCTCTTTGCCACAGTGTGCTTTTGTTTTCCCTCTTGATAATTACCTCATGACTAAACCACTCAGTGGTCCATGTAGAGGAATCCCACAGAGATGAAAACACACTTGTTTAAATAAAATATTTATGAAGAAGCCCTAAAATGTCACCAAAGTAAATGCAAATTGGATCCTCACATATTGTGCATCCAATATGCCACTCATTCCTTAGACGACTATTTTTGATTGCAATTAATTTTTAAAAATTAACACCATTGTACATAATCAAACCAAAGCCCATCATCAAAATCCAGTGTTCTAAGATCAACTGTCTTTTGACTGTCTTGGAAATTTTGAACTAAATCTAATATTTTATTATGATGATTATTTTCAAGATTTTTCCTTAGAAACTATATTTAATTATTACATATAAAGTAATAATTAATTATATGTACGTTAATTATATGTACATCTTCTAGTAAATGATTTCACTGTCATCCAACACTAAGAAACATTAGTGAAGACCATTCCTAACTTTTAATGAAACACTACTTGGACAAGATTTTCATATGTGGTTTTGTTTCCCCTTTCAAATCTGATGAACAAAATAGAGTCTCATGATATTTTTCAAGAGCCCTCAAAATAAAAGTGAGGCACAATTTTGTCAAAAATAGGAATCAGGTGATATAAACTGTACAAGGGTCACTGAAAAGTACCCTTGTTTTTGATATCATCTTTCCTAATTCTGGAAAACAGAAATGTAAGCTGAGCTAAGAAAAGATATGAGGATACATCTTTCACCTTTCAGTCTCAAAAGTTGTCCTGTACCTGTATAATCAACTGAGGAACTACTTTAAAAAATACAGACACCAGGTCATATCATCAGAGGCTGATTTAATTGGTTTAGAGCACAGCCTGGTCACTGTGAGGCTTTTGTTGTTTTGTTTTTAGAGTTCTCTAAGTATTCCGAGGAACAGCTGAAGTTAATACCATTAATCTTTAAAACAAAAATGTTTGCCTGAATAGAATTGTATTTACCTTTGACTTAGCAAACATTTTATAGACCTTGGGTACAGACATCAAGAGCACGTGAAGAACCTCTTAACTGTGAAGTCAGAACAGCAATGGAAAACCAGTATCCATTCATAATCAGAACACCAAGGTAATCTCTGGAACTACACAAAATTTAACCTACACTTGGGAATTAAATCCATTATACAAGTAGAAAGGAGATCTTGGGATGATTTTTATAAATACTTTGTAAATTTTCATTGACAATAACTACTAAATTCTTAGTACAGTCAGCCTCCTGGAGCTGAGGGTTCAATATGAATTCAACCAACCACAGAATCAAAAATGTTCATAATAAAGTTGCACTGACTATGAAGAATTTTTCTCATAATTATTCAATAGTATAGTATTTACATATAATTTACATTGTATTCAGTATTATAAGCATTCTAGAGATTATGTGAGAAGGTGTACATAGTCTTATTCAAACAATACACTGTTTTATAAAAAAGACTTGAGCATTCTTATATTTTAGTATCATCAAAGTGCTGGAACCAATATCCTACAGATACCTGAAAAAATTGTAAATGTGACTACCCAACAAGCTCCTTTAATTTATACCCAGCTCTTTTTTATTTTTTAATGATGTAATGATTTGTGGTCTTAAGCTAGTTTACTTCTCTGCGCTTCACTTTACGTGTGCACGCACATCATCTCTGCCATGCTTCCTGCATTTTAATATGGCCGCAACTCACCCGAGAATCCCATAAATTCACAGATTGACATTTATTCAATAGATCTTGGTGGGTCTGAGATTCCATGGGTCTAACAAGCTACAAATGCTGCTGCCCATGGACCAGCATCCTGAGCAAGGTCTTGGAAGATCATTAGGAGAACCAAGAGAAATAACCTACATACAATGCTTGGCAAAAACATGGTTGGTATCCTCCTGCCTAAAAAATAAAAACACCAAGAAAATGACAAACTCCATTTTAAAACTACAAATTATATGATCCAATCCTTCTTTCAACTACAGATGTAGAGACCATGAGTCTATAGAAATTTAGACAGTTACCTCCTAATAGCAAAAGGTGTACAATGTGAAAAAAAGAATGAGACTCTTTTTGACTACACAAAGTATAATCAAGATAGATAAATAAAGATTAAGAGTATTTTAGTTCTCTACAAAGAAAACCTTTCTAACAATAAATGCTGCTCTAAAACCAGTTAGCCCCTTCACGGCATAATATCCAGCTACTGCTATGAGCATAGACCAGCTGGTGATGTTAAAAATGTTCATACCTCAGGTCACTATTCAACTACCAGAAATCTTGACTATTTCAAAAGCCATCATACATAATGTGTATAAAAAAGCTAGAAACCAAACAATACAGAAACCTCCTGCTTCCCCTCCCCATCCCATCTCTTCCTGAAATCATCTGTTCAGTAAATCGAGTTGCTTAGGTCAGAAGGCTTTGGGGTCATCCTTAACTCATTTGAATCCTTCACATCCCTTCATCAATAAATACTAGTGGTTGTATCTTCAAGTTGTGTCCATAATGCAGTTTCTTCTCATTATTTCCATTACAACTACCCTGAGCTATCCTAAACTGCTACCTCTTTCTGGATTTCTAAAATAAATTTCTAACAGGTTTCTTGGTCTTCACCCTTGCTTGTCTATACCATTTTCTCAGCATCCAGTGTTCTTATAGTTCTGCTCAACATTATCTAAGGCTTTATAGTTCATTCACAATTAAAATCCAACTCGTGTTAGTTTATGAGATCCTACTCGACCTACCCTCTCCAATAATTAGGGATGGTCCTTTAACATTCTCCCATCTCCTTCACCTTGAAGTCACTGTTCCTTAAATCAAAGCAGTGGTGCTCTTGCCTCAGAACATTTGCACTTGTTCTTTCCTCTGCTTCCTATATACTGGACTACAACTGTGCCCTAGCCTTACCCTTACCTCTGAAAAAAATGAACATCCTAGAACTACTGTGACTATCTACTTAGAATTACATCTGGTTTTCTACTTTTCTAAGTAACACATTTCATGGAGCTTGAGAAAATCTACTACTACTGCCAGGTGACCGTGAGTAGACAACATACACATAAAGGTAGAACAGGCCAACCATGTGGGTTCCTTCACCGAAATGGAAGTCATCCATTTACAGCAAAGCTGCCCTCTGGGCCCATATCTCAGGGCCACTGTACACAGTTGTTCTGGTTCCAACTGCACAATAGCAGAGGCACTGTTCGCACAGTTTTGTGCTGTACAGCTTCTCCAACCACTTAGCTTTTAGGGCTCGGAGATTAAGGCCACTCTTGGCTTGGACAAACAGCTTCAGAGAGATGGCGATAAATGCATCTGATGTAAGAATTAATGTGAAAAGGCAAAGAAGGAAGGAAATGGAGGGAGACTGGCTTGAGTTGAAGTGCCCTGAAGGAGAGGGTGTACTTCTGGTGTCCTCTTTGGCCTCATTTCCTCTTACCTTCTCTCTTCTGCCTCACAAGCAGGCTACTTTCAGAGACAAACCAAAGAGCCAGAGGGATAGGCAGACACCTCAAAACCATGTGCCCTAGTTTAAGAAAACAGAGCACTGCTTTCAAGAATCTCTAAGAGCAGCAAGGCCGGCTTATCTATTGCTTTTTCTTAGCCAAGGAATGACGTTCCTCTTATGAGGAGTCTGATTCTTTGGTGCAGCACAGGAGAACCTGAGAACAGAATCTGGTCCCTGGACTAAAAACAGCAGAGACAGAAAGCAGGCCAGAAACATGTGGTATATTCAGCATGCAATTCAGTGGCAGGTCTCATCCACCTCCTCTTGCAGCCAAAGATGAGAACTTCTGTGGAGAAACAAGCAGTGCACATGACACATCATGTTGGGTGAGGAAGGGAGAGGGTGCAGCACAAAAGCTTGCTTGGAGCGCAGCAAGTTAAAAAATGATCTTGTTCCTGCTGTGTAAGGACAGAACTTCCCACACTTGGGACACCTTTCTGGACTCCTGTTGGTGACAGGAGGCACTCCCATTCTCATCTTTGATCTACAGAGCACACTGTACCCAGCAAGAAACCACACACAGGCTGGACACTAAACCTTGCAGAAAGTCACTGGGATCAGTATACCCCACCTCATCCACCCTTTTGAAATAATCATTTGATAATTATTACTGATGTAACCCAAGGTCATGGGGAACAATAATCTTTCTTTTTGAAGAGGAAAACAAAAGGATTTGAGTACAAAAAAAATCTGTTATAAACTTGTAATAGCTGCCTTGGCTCCACACATGCATTTTGAATATTCTATCAAGGGTATGCTGTTTAAGTTAGGTTCTCTGTGACTCTTTTTAGGAGCCAAATAAATTTCTAATTTATCCTTCAGGCAAATGCATTTTTATATAATGGATTGGCTTAAGGTGAAGTCAAGCCGTACTAAGTAATTTGTACAGCAATAGTTCACTGCCAATATTTATACCCAGGAATAAAAAAAGAGAGGTCATTTTAAACAACCCAAGCACAATATGCCTTTATCTTAAAGTATTTAAGTTAGGAGAATATTAGAGGAAACTATTTCTCCAAGTGAGGAGCACTTGAAAGGAATGTATTTTCTAGGGATCAGCAGTAGATGAGAAGAGACAGGAAACCCAGTGCACTTAGAGAAGGCAGATGGCTCCACTAAAGCTCCCTCCTCCATCCTTAGCTGGTCAAATGTCAAAATAAATGAACTTTCCAAACTTAGATTTATAACTTTCGCTAGGGTGAGTTGAGATGTCCAAGCCATGACTGGCAAGCACACTCACCCTAGTGGGCTCGGTGAGGGCAGCCAGGAGAAGCAAAAGTCCAGGCCCAGGTAGCCTATGCACCTTGTGACCCGCCTGGAACCGGTTCAGGCCCGGCTGCCCAGGACCAAAAGCTCCCCGTCCCCTGCTCAGTGTCCACAGCAGATCCCGGCCGGCCCTTCTCACCCCAGACCAAGGAAAGGAAGCAGGCGCTCCAGAGCGAAGATACGCAGCGCCCAGTGGGACTCAGCCTCAGCCGGGGGCCGCCCTCAACTCCCAACTTCCCAGAGTTTCCCCGGCCTCAGCTCTGTGCTACAGCTCGGGAGGCCGCGGCGGCCTCCGCTGGTTCTGCGCGCAGAGCTGGGGAAGTGGAGCGCGTAGGGAGCGGACCCCAGAAGCCTTGGCCCCTGGAGCGCAGGTGGCGGGTGTGGTCCTTCTAAACCCTGCCCCAGCCCATCCGGACTCGGCCTGCGCACCGCAGCCACCACCCGGGTCCCCGCCGGGTTCCAGCATCAGGCCACGGTGCGCGGCTTCTTGATCCCTCTTCTGGCTGGGTGGCCACCCCCTGCCCTCCGCCGGCGCGCGTCGCTCTTCTGCTTCAGGCCCGGGTGCGGCCCCACAAGTCCCAGCCCAGGGCCCTTGGGTCGCGCCAGACGGCAGCGGCGGCGGCACTCACCTGGGTCGCGGAGCCGGGGTCTGGCACGGTCCCGCAGGTGGTAGATGAAATCTTGGCAGCTGTCGTGCTCCAGGGCCCCACGGGCACAAAGCTCGGCCAGCAGCTGCAACGCCTGGTGACAGAGCGCGTCCCTGGCCCCGGGCATCGCCCCCCCGCATCCTCGGACCGCGCCGGGCAGGCGGGCGCGGGAGACAGCCCTCCGCCTGCCAGCTCAGAGCCGCCGCCTCCGGGTGGTCCGCGCTCACCGCCAGCAGCCCGCCAAGAAACGGTCGGAGCCCCAACCCCAGCCCCAGCCCCCGCCGGTCCGGCTTCCCACCGGTTGCATGCAGCTCTTCGCCAGCGGGTCGGTCTGGCTTTCTCTTGCTCCCGCCCGGCCCCTCAGTCCCTCCCTCCGCGAGAAGAGGAGGTGGCGCCGCACAACCCAGCGCGCCGCTCTCCTCGCGCTCCGCCCGCCACTCGTGGCCGCCAGGGGCGGGGCGGGGTCAGGGGTGCGCGCTGCGGGGTAGGAGAGCGGCGGCCCCCGCGCCCGAGCGCTCCGGGACTGGGGGCGCTCGCCGACTCCTGGTGGAGCGCGGGACTCGGCCTGGGACCTCTCGCTCCGAGCGGCCGCGCCCAGGCTTGGAGAGTGTGAGTCTGTGCGTGTTGTAGGTGCTTTTGACACCCCACTCCTCTGTCCTGAGGCAAGCCAGGACAGCCCTCCCAACACACATATGCACACACACGCCCGCAACCCTAGCTGTGTTATGTCCAGGCCATGTTCTTGGGTGCAAAGCGCGAAGGGGTGAGGTATGGACCACACCCGTGGGAGCAGAGACCCTGCTTCTAAGTTGGAAAGCACCGCCTGAGCAGAAACCATGGGCCTAAGGTTGCCAGATGCCCCAGTGCGTGGTTTAGGGCCAAGATTTGCCACCAAAGGAAGGATTTCAACCACTGTGGTCATTTAGAGAAGGTGGAGAAGCTCACATCAAAACTAAAGCCAAATGACTCTCAGGAAAGGTGCTGAGGATTGCCTGAAGCTTCCAGGATCCTGGCTGGTTTTCTAAGTAACTGACTGGATATTTTTGAGGGCTACCTATGTGTCTCCAGCACCCAAGGAAGAATATCACAGAAGTCTAGGTGTTTGAAAGGCACTTCAGGGCATCTCTCATTCACCTCCTTTCCAGTCTTTCAGGCGATAAGCCCAGAAATAACCACAAAGTATTGAGCTATTTGTGTGAGTGTGTGCATGTGTGTGTGTGTACCAGACACTGTGCCACAAGTCCCTTGGATATACAGTATAATCTTCTTTCCCGTGCAAGTGCTACTTAACTACTATCCCCATTTGGTCAGTGAAAAACCAAGGACACAGGAAAGTGTCACTTGTCCAGGTTCATGTAGAGGGGAAGAGCTTTCATTTTCTTTTCTTATGTATTTACATGATACTGGTGTCATCAAGTTTCATTCTAGAACAATTACGAGAATTTCTATAACTGGTACCTGGCACTTTTAATTATAAGGTTATGCTGACCCTAGGGACAGCATGTGGGAAATCATATTGCACAGAAAAGTAATTCGAGATTCCACAGTGTTCATTCAATAGGCAAGGTTTGAAATCCTACTGTGGTTGGTGCTAGTTTCAAGGAACTTGTATGGGAATAACAGAGACAATGCTGAGTTATAAAGATACTGCCATAGAATTATGAAAAGACAGGTAACTAGGAAAATGAAAGAGAAGAAACCAGTTAAAAAAGAATCCTGTGGAAGACTTTGAGCAGGACTTTGGTCCTCCAAAGGAGAGAACACTTGCAGGTAGGAATGGAGAGAGCATGATGCGAGGGCTGGCAGAGGAATGCAGGCAGGTATGCGTTGAAGCTCAAGGAAAGATATCACTGATGCCACTGTGTCAGAGTGGAACTGAAGGTGATTAAATTCAGTTAAGAAATGACTTCAAGAAACCAGGTAAGATACAGTTACCAAAGGCACTAGCTGATTGTCAGAAACATTCAAATAAAAGAAAAAAGAGACCCTCGTCACATTTAGATGTATTAGTCTAGAGTTGAGAGAAAAGACCAGCACTCATCAACTGAAGGGCACAACTTAAGCTACCACATTGAATGGGTTCCCTCAAGAAGCAAGAGCTGGAAAAATGGGAGGGAAGGCAAGCATTTAAAATGTGGCTTAACAAGGAGACAATGGAAAAGTAGAAATCAGAGAAGGAAGAAAGGCTGGCCAGAGGTGAATCATGGAAGTCAAGGTGAAAGGAGTATTTCATAGAAGATAATTGACAACATTAACCATCAACTTTAAAATAGAATTTAAGAAAGGACAACTAAGAAATCTTTGGATAGGAGACATCCAAGAATTAGAATAGTTACTAAGCAACCAACTTTGTGCAAGTTAAGATGTTTGTGTCTAGGGTTTCTCATCAGAAAATATTACTATGTGCACTACTAAATTGTTAATGACATTACTTAAAGTAGTACATTTAAAGAACTTAGAACATGCTGAGGCATCATATGGGCTGTCAATATGTTTTTATTGTTGCTATTATGTGTCTACCACAGTGTGCTAGGTGATGAACACAGTTTCTTAATTTATTACTTAGAACATCCCAAAGTGGAAGCTGCTATCGCAACCATGAACCACATACAAGGTTTTGATCCATGATGACCGACATCTATGAACTGATCCCCTGAGGTTATAATGGAGCTGAAAAATTCCTATTACCTAGTGATAGCTTAGCTGGCATAATATTGTAGCTTGATCCATTACTCACAGGTTTGTGGCAATGCTGGTATAAACAAACCTATGACATTCCCAGGCATACAAAAGTATAGCACCTGCAGTTATATATAGGACATAATACTCAATAATGATAACAAATAACTATTACTGGTATGTGTATTATTATAATTTTAATCATTAGTTGAGACATATTTTTATTAAGTTAACTGTAAAACAGGCCCTGGAAGGATCTTAGGAGGAACTCAAGAAGAAGGCATTATTAGGATAGAAGACAACAGCTCTATGCATGTGGTTGTACCTGCAGAGCTTCCAGTGGGACAAGATACGGAGGCAGAAGATATTGAGCCTGGCCCTGTGTAGGCCTGGCTAGTATGTCTCTCTGTGTGTCTTAGTTTTTAACAGAAAGTTTAAAAAATGAAAAAAAGTGACAATTTAAAAATAGAAAAAAGAGTTTAGAATAAAGATATTTAAAAAACTGTTTTTGAACCACTGTGTGATGTGCTTTAAGCTAAGTGTTATAAAAGTAAAAAAAAAAGTTTTAAAGTTAAAAAGTTTATAATGTAAAAATGTTATAGTAAACTAGTATTAATTCATCACTGAAGAAAATAAAACTTTAGTAAATTTAATGCAGCCTGTGTGTACAGTGTTTATAAAGTAAATAGTGCTGGAAAGTAGTATCCTAGGCCTTCACACTCACTCTCCACACATTCACTGTCTTTTCCTGAGATACTTTGAATCCTGTAAGCTTCATTTATGGTAAGTGCTCTATAGAAGTATATCATTTTTTATTTTTTTATATACTGAAGTTTCCCTTTTCCTTTCTATAGTTAGGTACACAAATATCTTGCATTACATTTGCCTATGGTATTCAGTAGCATGCTATGCAGGTTTGTAGCCAAGGAGCAGTAGTCCATACCATATGACCTAGGTGAGTAGTAGGCTCTTCCATCCAAGTTTGTGTAAGTATATTACCGTGTTAAAATAGTAAAATCACCTAACAATGCATTTCTCATCATTAAACAATGCATGTGTGCATTTCCTTTTACAAAGTGAGGGGAAATCAGATGGCTAAGTAATTTTCTTAAGTACAAATTGGTAGATTATTTCTAGAGACAAATGCAGGCATCATTCCCATTCCACATGTCCTGAGCAACAGGACTTTACAATGCCTCCCATTAAGAAGTCTAATCCACTTCCCTTTTCCTTGCATCTGGGCTGCCCTTGTGACTTACTTTGATTACTAGAATGTGTGTGATAGTCAGAGCTGAGTTTAGACTTTAGGAGGTCTTCCAATTTTTGCAAGATATTCTGCTAGAGAGAGGCACTGAACAATGAAAAAAGTGGAGAAAGACAACACATAAAAGGAAATTAATCTGGAATGATATTTCCCCTTCAAGTTTTTATGTAATGCCCGAACTCACAGTGTGGCTAGTAACGAAACAGGGCTGGAACTCACCTTTGTAGTCCCAAACCCTCTATTGTTTTGCAGTTGTAGTAGAGTGGCTAAGGTACATTCAAAGGGACAAAAGATTAAAGAATAATTAGAAATTGAGGAAATAGTCTGCTGACATATACTACTTTCCTCCAAATATTTTTTGTTTTTTTTTTTAATTTTTTTTATTTAAAGAGAAACAAAAGCATGTAAAGTGTAGAGATAATATAGAACTTCAAAAAAAAAGGATAAACAATAAGAAATCACTACTTGATAAATTACATATTGTCCTCTTAGAAATAGTTGTTCAAGTTACAAAATTAAAGCATACAAAGTAGATATTCAAACAGTGAGAGTGTAAACAGCTATGCATGCATGCATCCCTACATGTATTTCTACCCTTTCTGTATTAGAGGGAAAAATAAAACTTAGCAAGACAAAACAAAACAGATTCCTATAAAAACATGAGCCAAAAAGTCATATAAAAACATAGTACAAGGTGATCTACAATGATTACTGTGTTGTTTCTTATTATCTTCAATAGAATTGTCTATATCATCAGGCATAAATGAATATAGTGGTATAATTGAATATAGCAGTACATAACAATATTAGCAAAAATAAAACATTGTAGACAGTATAAAACTTCAAAGCCAGGTAATAATCAAACCAGAGTGGATATTCTAGTGAATCTTGTCATCTTAAGTGCAGTTGCCTATACTCTCAGACTTGATACTATCAATCATAACAGCTTTGAATAAAATTTATCAATACAAAACAGCAATCTAACAAACCAGATTCAATTATGATCAGTCATGGTAAAACTGTGTAGGTTTTACAGTGCTTTAGATTAAGTTAATAGGAATTTAAGGATGATTACCGTACTATATCCTGTTATTTTTGGGATTACTGTCTGTGCCCTCAAATCTAGTACAGGTAGAATGACTGGAACAGAATACAATACATCTAAGCAGAGTAGTTTGAGTAATGTGGGTTTTAAATCCTGGTGCACTATTAACAATATAGTGTATCAAAGCCATCTATGTTAGAGTTTCTAGTTATCTTTCTCTGCCTCATTTCTGCTATGCTATTTTTCTGCCTTTGTTTGTCTACTTTTCACCTTCATTCTACTACCTGCCCCACTCACTGAGGCCTTTCTGTCACTGTTCCTAAAATCCCAGTATTTTTTTTCTCTCTTTCTAGAATGTCCTTCAGTATTCTCTGTACGGTTGGATAGGTGGTCACAAACTCCCCCAGTTCCTCTTTGTCATGGAAGCATCTTGTTTCTCCATCAATTTCTAGTGACAGTTTTGCAGGGTACGTCAATCTGGGCTGTAGGTTATTTTCTTTCAGGGCTTTGAATACTTTGCTCCAAGCTCTTCTTGATCTGATGGTCTGTGTCAAGAAGTCAGCTGTGATCCTGATGGACTTACCTTTATAGATAATCTCTTTCTTTTCTCTGATGGCTTTTAATATTCTGTTTTTATATTGAATTTCTGGCATCTTGATTATTATATGTCTGGGTGTAGAACTGTTTTGGCTGTAGGTGGCTAGAGTTCTGTATGCCTCACATAACTGAATGTCATTTTCTTTTCCCATGCTTGGGAAGTTGTCCTCAATTATTTCCATGAATAGCCTTTGTAGTTCACCTGTATGTATTCCTGCTTCTTTGTTCACATTTCTTATTCTTAAATTGTAGATTCTCTTGTCATCTTCTAGCCTTTGTATTGTTTCTACCTGTTTCCTTGTTATTTTTAAGAGATCTTTCCTTTCATGATCACACATTGCAAACTTGTTTTCAAGTTTTGATAGTTTATCCTTATTTTCCTTTAAGGAATTTTGCCAGCTTTCAATGGAGTTTTTAATTTCCTGGTAGTCTCTTTGAATCTGCTTCATGTATTCTATATTTTCTTTATATTCTTTATCGAATGTTTCTCTCCTTTTTTTGTGCTCCTTCTTCTATCTGCATCTTCCTGAGAGATGCTTCCTGAGAGCATTTCTTTTGTTACTCTACTCATATCTTGCTTTACCTGATTTAATATTTCAGGTTTGAGCTCCTCTGCAAGGTTCCAAAGATATCTCTTAATGTCCATTGAAGCCATGTCTGATGTTGTGTGTTTGCCACCCTCAGTCTCCTTTGTTTTTCCCTCTCCTGGATCAGTGCACTCAGGGTTCTGGGCTAGGGGCCTCCTCCTGCCTCTGTCTCCTGTCATGGTCCTGGCTTCCTCCACACAGGTTACAGTGCAAGTCCCAGCCCCCTTCCCTGTTGGCCATGTTTCCTCTGAAGCACGCTGGCAAGGGACCTCCGCCCTCTCCTGACTGCTCTTGTCACTGAGGTGTAAGCAGTGGCTGCGTATGCCTGCCTCTCCCCACCCAGCCAGCCAAACTTCAGGGGCCTTCACCTGGTTAGTGCTTGCTAGGTGCAGGGAATCAATTTGGGATGACTCATTGGGTCCTGGCCAGGGGCATGGCCCAGTCCAAGCAAATCCCACGAATCTGCTCTGGGAAGGGAGGAACCAACTGAAGTCACTGTCGCTCCCAGTTCGTGCTCCTCTTGCCCAATTGCAGCATGTCGCCATTTGGTCGCTACCTTCCCGTGGTAAGGGGGTCTCATTCCCAGCACTGACCGTGTATTAATGAAGCTCTCCATTGGGCTCACAAACCCCTGACTTCAGCGCTGCTGTGGTTCCTGTGATTTGCAGCAGGAATGAGTTTGGACAGCTCTGCCGGCCAGTACAGATTCAGGCCATTCCAAACTTGACAGGTTGCTGAGAATGAAAACACTGTGTCCCATAATTTCTAGTTGTTTCAGTTGTAGTCCCGATGTATTTGACGAGCTTTTTTACTTTTTAATTTCTTCCTGTGTCAAGAGGATCCATCTTTCTCTGTCTGGGTCTCTCCAGGGTGTTTTATTCTGGCATATGAATTGTTTCTTGCCGGAGTCCAGCTGTTGCAGGGCTAGGGTTTCCCAAAGGTGGACAGGGAGTCGGCGAGTGAGAGACAGAAAACACTGCACACCAGTCTGTGAGTGCATCTGAATCCGCCTTTATTTTTTAGAAGCTGGAATATATATTTGCCAACCCTGGCAGCAACCCCCAGCCCCAAGCAGGAAATGCCCCAGGCCCAGGGCCAGGCAGGGACAATCCCAAACAATAGGTTTTAATTGACCTCAACTCCAAGCAGGAAGCACCCCAGGCTCAGGGCAATAGGTATCAATTAACATCTCAATCTTGTCATTTAGTCAGCCCGGGAAATGCAAGCCGACGCACCTGGATGCCTGCAGGAGGAAGAGATGTGTGAGATTATCATGCCGCTCCCTACATTGTTTCCCTTATAACCTATGGGAGCGGCAGTCCCTGTGAGGACAGCTCCTGTCTTAGGTCAAGGACTCTTCACATGAACCCAACCAGGCCTTACCCGTCATGGGCCTGCAGGACAGCAATTGGTCCTGTGCCTGTCTTAGGCAGCTGGTGGCGTAACATATGTGTCCTAGTTGCCTGTCTCTGGCTGCCTGTCCAGTGTCTCAGGGCAGTTGTCTCACAGGAATTTTGTAAATCCTCCTCCATGAGCTCTTTCACCCAAAGCTCCCGCATAAACTCTCTCACATTATTCACAGAAGGCAAAACCCCACAATCAGTCCTCACAAAGGGGTTATCTAAAGGGCCTCCAGCAACCCCCCTGGAGTCTCCACCCTCGACTTCATATTGAGCATTACATAAAAACATACACATGTGAACTACACAAATTACAATTATCAGTACAAAACATTCCAAGATCCCTGCGCCCAATTCCCACATGTGGCATCCTTTTCTTGGAGAAGCGATTGTCACAAGGCGTGGATGGACTAGGATGCAGCATGGACAGAAAAGGGTGCCGCAGTTTCTTCTGGGAGGCTTTGTATTTTGTTGCTCACTGATCAGCCATCTTGACTTCTTTCCTTTTTTATTTGTTGAGCAAATATTTCCCAGGCCACACCTATGACTGAGAAAGCATTATAGGCACTGGATATATATGAGGAAATTAGCAATGATGCCTGCTTTCTAAGGTGGTGCTTCTCAGTCTAGTACTTATCTTGGCATAGACAGACAATGAAATGTTTTTAGAAGTGTATAAGAGACAAGGCTATTGGGGGTCAATAGGGCCTGAAGTTGAGCAGATAGGCATCTCAGCCCAAAAATAACCCATCTGTGGAATACCTGGCTTCCTTGGTGTCCTTGTTAGGAAGTATTGCTATTTAGACTTCCAATCCAACAAGTCTTTCAAAGATTAAATTTGAAAAGGCAGAAAAGATGGTAGCTAAAGGGAAGGCACATAGAATGAAAATGGAGGCTAGGGAAGACCAGAATGTTTACAGCAATGTTTCTCAAAACAATGTTCACTGGCTCTTTGCTCCAGAATTGCCCAAGTTTTTTATTACAATGTGGATTCCTGAGATTCACCTAGATCTTTAAATTAATTTCTTAAAAAGTAACCCAAGTTCTATGGTTTGGATATTTGTTCCCCTTGAGAATTCATGTTGAAATGTAATTGTCATTGTAACAGTATTAGGAGGTGGGATCACTGAGAAGTAACTAGTGAGGATTTAGTCATCATACATGGGATTAATGTCATTATTGAAGGACAAGATCAGCCCCCACTTTCAGCTCTCTGCCTCTCTGCCTTTTACCATGTGATTACATAGCAAGAAGGTCCTTGCCAGATGCTGGAAACTTGATCTTGGAATTCTAAGCCACAAGAGCTGTGAGAAAATAAACTTTTTTTTCCCCACATAAACTATTTGACCTCAGGAATTCTGTTATAGCAGCACACAACAAACTAAATCAGCAATACTATTCCTGGTAATGATTCTGAAAAACGAGAAGTTAGACAACTTCCAGTTTATATCCTAAAGAAAAAGAACCTTTAGAAACAGAAATTTTAAACTGGCTTGTATGACCTCAGAATAACAGCATGATTGATTACCACTGATAATTATTGAGCATTTGTTCTATATAATGTACTTTATATATATTACAACATTGAATCCTGACCATTTCACAGAGTACACATTATTCCTCCATTTTTCAGATAAGATAACAGCCAAGACAAATTTAGTAACTTCTTCCAAGGTTCTAGAGCTTATAGTTGGCAGTCAGGATTCAGGCTGAAGTTTGTCTGGCTCCAGACAGTATGTTATATATGCTAGATTTCTGCTTTGAGTCACTGCAAAACTATCTTTATTTCTTATTTGAATTGCCCTCTATCAGCTTGTTTATCATTACCTACATGTATTTAGTTGGACAAAATGCTTTGTGACCAACATGTGACATGCAGTTCTTCTTGTTCCCTTTGCACCTCAAGTTTCCATGCTCTGGTTCAATGACAGCACTCCAACATGCAGTGGATAAAATCCTGTCAGACTTTCATACTTCTCTTATACCACATCCTGATCCCAAGACCCGCATTCTGCACTTGTGAAATGGTTTGAGATTCCTAATTGCAGAACTTCTTATTATTCATCATTTTGGTTGATTCAGTTCTTTGCTAAATAATTCCTTTAACAAAAGAATGAAGATGCAAGTGGCATGACTGGTTCTTTGTGAACTCATGCTATCTCCTAATGATTAACACTTCCTTAAAATGTTCACAAACCTCTTGCTTAATTAACCAAAATAGGTATTTGTTCATCCTTGTGCTTGCTTCAGAGACTGAAGTATAATTCATCTGGACCAAGAGATTAGAGATGACTTCGAGCTCATATTTTATGACAGCCACACTCTCTTCTTGGCCATCAATCTCTTTTTAAATCTGTGAGCCTCATCCTTTCTTGCTTAAAGTGGATTTTCATTGTGAGAGGAAATGAAAGCAATTTGGGAATTGAGTAGCTAAACTTTGTCAATGCAACTGTTGTCATTAAACAATTATACCAAGGAGCAGATTGTTCTGGTATGTTCAAAATCCCTATTTCTCCTTCCTAGACTGTGTAAGTTACTTCATAGTTTTATGATTGCCAACTACAAAGTTATAACTTCTATTTCTTATACTGTACAGGAAATAGAGGTTCTGCATACTTTAGCATTTAAAATTCATACCACATAAGGAGTATACTGAAAGGACAGAAGATAATGTTCCAGGTCAGAGGCCTGGCACTCCTTTGCCATGTCTTCTTAGTAGACACTCATGGTTCATTTGTTTATCTGTTTAGAATAAGGCCAGAGGAGAAAGCAGAGGTCAGATTTCTGATTACTGAGACTGAGAAAAACATGGACCTCAGCATTCTCTACCACCAAATGATTTTATAATCAAAACCCAAAAGTTTTTGTAACCTGGAGCTGCCTTTCAAAGTGACCAATGTTCCTTAACCTAGCCAAGTCTGAGAGACTGCTACATCCCTCCTGTATGCTTCAATGAGATTGCAAGATGATGACATCATATTGGCTAAACCGTGCTACAAGTGGTCATGTATTACATAATATCCAACAAGCTAAAGAGAAGCCAGAAAAACAATCCCAAATATTCAGCAGCTTCCCTTATGTCCACAGCAAGCTCCCCTCATTGCTCAGTGTTGAAAATCAATCTAAAGCAAGTTGACCTGATTTTTAAGAAAAAATGTCAATGTACACAGTAATAGGTGAGAATATGAGTGCTAAGCACTAAAAGAAGAGTTTTTAAAATCCCTTTTCTAGATCCTTTGCTTAGTTCCAAATGACTCTGAGAAAAAAAATTCCCTTAAGTACACATACAGAACAGAGGTGGAGAAAGAGAGAGAGAGAGAGAGAGAGAGAGAGAGAGAGAGAGAGAGAGAGAGATCTTTATATTACCTTTTTGGTCTTATCCAAAAGATCTTAAGAATACTACATGTTTGTGTCAACCTTTCATCTGTCCAAAGAATCAGGTTCAAGTTGCTTAGTTCAGTACAGTATTTAATCAACTAATACATTAATTAAATTTCATTTTTAAGAGAATAAAACCAAAAAAGGAATACAGCCAATCAAAACAAACTACTGTAAGTGACACAGGACTTCAAAACAATAGGAAATCAACAAAGGTTATGATAATGCCTCTTGTCTGCAAAATAGCTGCAGATACCTTCAGACACAGTAAAAATCAAACAAAATAGGACAGAATAGAACCAATAAAAATGAAACAATGAATGCAATAAAGTACTTCAAAACAAGATAAGAGTAAATCCAAAATGGCTACCATAATATATCTCATTATCATTGAAACAACTACCCATGCCATTGGATATAATAAAATCAAACAAAACAAAACAGAATAAAACCCAACTCATTAAACCAATGAAAATGATACAGGACTTCAAAACAAGATAATAGGGAATTAACAGTGGTTACTACCTTCAGAAGGAGATCCCCCATAAATGCTACACTACATATTTTTATCCTTTCAACAGATGATCAGACTACTGGCTTTAGGCCTGCAAAGTCAGAGAAACACTAAAGACTACAAGCATTTAATTGTATTTTACCTCAAGAGATATCATTGCAGCCTGTGTTTCTCCAAATCAGTCTGTCTGTTGCTTATGGTGGGGGAGGGGGAAGTTGGCTTTTTTGTTTCCCAGTCCACATGCTGGAAGGGGCTGGCTTCTGGCTCTCCCACCATGCATAACACTGATTCACAGGGACAGTTTGCTTCTTGGTGACTTCTTGTTCTCTTTCGCCTATCCCACAAATGACCACATTAATTAAATTTCTATTGAATGTCAAGTAAATACAAAGCAGATGAAATTTGTTTTTAGCACAATTTCATCGTTGGATCTTAAATATCATATTTAAGCTTTCTTCCTCTTATATCTTATGTTAATTAATTATTCCTAAAAATAATTTCTTTCACAAATATTTTTCTATAAATATTTTTCATGATTATTACTCAAAAAATTTTTTTACTTTGTTATCTTTTTTTTTATTTTTAAGATAGAAAAATACAGCAGAACAAGACAGAACAAAGCCATCTAAGACAGTGCAGTGAAACTGGCACAGAACCTCACAGTAGGTCATCAGGACAAAAGCAATAGGCACAATAGTACATCCCATTCTGTTCACATTAGCTGTTCTTTCAATCAGTTAGAGCAAAATGGAAGGAAATACTGAAATTATAAAAACACAATATTGAATAGAGCAATACCATTAATCAGAACTGAGAAAAACAGTGATAAAAATATTTGCCTTCAAAGAAATGATAGAAGGAAATCCCCCTTACTTGCCACACTGCATATGTTCATCCTCCCAAGAGATACACAGACCTCTGGCTTCCACTTGTTAATGGGGGGGGCATGGATGTTTGATTCTTGGCCCATGCCCCAGGCAGGCCCACAGCCACTTACCAGAGCAGTGAGCTGGCTGCTTGTTTTTCCAGTGCCTCAAGTTCCAACATAGTGCAGACCTCAGGAAACACTGATAGTTCTTGCCCTGGAGTGGCCGAGGCTTGTCAGGCCCCAGCCACTTACCAGTATTACTCAAAATTTTATCTTCATAATGTTGGTTTCAATACCTCCCTTTGCAAATTTCCTTAATTTCCTTTTCCATGTGAGATACATTCTAATTTCCTTCTTTCTCATTCTCTTTCTATAAACTCATTCTGAAAAGCTTTTATCAGGAAGTAAGTAGAATTTGGAGTACTAGAGGTCTCTTTCTCAGTTATTATAATTATTATATAACAATTATTTTTACTATAGTGTTTTGAGCCCATGCTTTAGAGTGTGCCAGATACTCTAAAAGTGCTCTAAATACATTCATACAATCTCCATAACTATTCTATGATGATATTATTATTAGCTCTCTCCACTTTTCAACTGAGGAAACATAAGCACAAAAATTCAGTACCTGTGTAAGATCACGGAGCTAGTTAGCAGTGGAAGGAGGCTGTGTGACTGCTCAGTCTTGCTGTCTATCAACCGCTTCTCTGCAGATGGGCGTAGGTAAGATCCCACAGGCCACATCCCAGCTGAACAGGCCCAGATGGCCCCGGTAAGAGCAGCACTGGCCTTGTGTCTTCCCCAGTCCTACAGATTTGTGCTTTGATTTTGTTATCTGCATGTGATGATTGTGAGAGTCTGACAGTGTCAACTTGTGCCCTGTGTGGTCTTTCCAGACTGGCTTGTGCAGCCATTTATAGCCAACACTTATTGAGCAATTGCTCTGCACCACAGCTCTAGGCTGTGCTTAATGTGCTTTTAATTTAATCATTACTACAATCATTTGAAATAGTTATTATCATCCTGATTTTATAGATGGGAACACAGAAAATCTGAGTCACCTGCTCAAGGTCACAGAGCTAGTAGGCAGTGAAACAGAGATTCAAATCCATATCAGGGAGATTCCAGAGACTGGAATTTAACTTCCACATGATATGCTTCCCCATGAATCTCATATCAGAACTGCCTGACAGGATTTTTCAAATTTTATATACACTCTTGGAGACTTTCATAATCTCTTTGGACAGCTGCAGGGGAACCAAATCCATACTCTAAAATGAATTATGTACAGCTTACTAAAGAATTGCCCAAAGCCCAGGTGATTATGCTACAAACTACAAGCAAAACACCCTGGGGTCCTATTATTTTGCTAATCCAGTCTCATCTGATGAAGAAATTAGTGATCATACTGGCAACTGAATCTTCCCTACTGACTTCCTTCTGATGTGCATGCTTGCACTACTTTTCTGTACTTCTTCTTCTCATATCACCAGGAAGTGGAATTACCTCCCTCCAGCACAGAGAACTCAATTTGTCTATCTGCAACTCTTTAAAGTTCATATTTCCCATAGAAGTTTGCCAATAATGGAACATACATTTTTCTCTGGTTCAATAACTACCAGAGATGTCCTCTATTACACAAATGTTTTCTCTTCTATCTTGCAGTATTTTACTAAGTTTCTGTTGTCTTTCTTCTCCTTTACACAAAGATCTCTTAAATATGTGTTGAGAAAGACAGACAGAGAGATAGAAACAAAGAGGGAGGGTGGGAGCGAGAGAGAGAACTAACCTCTACCATCTGGTTAGGATAAGAATGGTAGGGCAGTATAGTAAACAAGGATTTTATTTCTTGTAATACAAAACAGCATCTATGAATGCATGTGGATGTAGTAAATAAGCTATTTTTCCCCTTTGCATTGGTTTACTCCTTATGGAAGAAGTTTGTTTTCAAGGAGGTTTAGAATCTTTCAGGTTCATCAGGGCACAGGAGAGACCCAAGTGAAGGGCTTATTTTGCATGTCATGAAGGGTCTTCTGAATTAATATTAATTTTGAAAGAGTTTCTTGTGTTGAAAGGAGACTCATGCAGTTCAGATAATGAAGGTTTTATGCAAAAAATGAACTTTAATGAACCGTAGATGGCTGCCAGACTTTGAGGATTTAGTTACAAGAAGAGAGGTATATTTTTAAACAATAATTTTAACCCCCATTGATTAAAATAAAAGCACATGCCTTAATTTTATTTTAGATCTAAAACAGCAAGATCATTACATATCAGTTGTCCTTTTGAAATAGCTCTGTTTAAAGCAACATGATGTAATTTGTGAACTGCTTTAAGAGCACTATGTGAATAAAATAACAAGGATAGTCTTGTTCATTTTTTTGTTTTAAAATGTTTGGAACATTAAACAATATACTCAAAGCTTATTTTGTGAGGTTTTTATCCTTTTCCTATGACATTTATAAAGAAAATGTCTTGCAAATATTATTCAAGGAGGAAAAGTAGATGGGCTTTCTAAAGTGGTAGCCCCCCCTCCCCATCAATTGCACTCCTATTTTTCTTCAGTCTACAGTGGGTTTTAGGATCAAACAAAAGTGAAACTCACTTAAAGAAAATTCAGTATGGAAAGCTTTGAATGCAGATGTAAGTTAAAAGGCTGAAAGTAGCTCTTACCTTCAAACAGGATATCCAGAATGGAGCAGGATGGGGCAGGATGGGGATGAATTGAGACTGAGGAGATTAGAGAACAACTGCTTGGCCAACAATGTTTTATTTCACAGTTCCTGCATGCCAGGAATCTGAGAATTGCTCAGTTGGAAAATTCAAGTTAACTGTGTCTTGTGAAATTGCAGTGAAGTTGGTCAGAACTGTATGCACAAGGGCTTGGTTGGGGCTGCTTTTCAAAACATGTACCAATTGGCTATACAAGGGTTGATCAAAATATACAGTGAATGCTTACATTTTTAAAGGATTTATTATGGTAAAACTGCACTGTCGTTAATTCCTTTCGATTTGAACACACTTACTCCATCATTCTTGCCACTTTCTGAAGCAGTTCTATAAGTCCTCTTTCATGTTTTTAGGAGGTGTGACCAAAAGTATGGTGATTAGTGTTGCCAAGTGCCATCCAATTGAAATTCAGACTCATAAAAACATTGCAGTGTATCCTTATCCATCTTATTCTTGTGATTTGGTGCACATGACTTCTGGCTTTTCCTCAGTTAAAATGAGCATGAAAGGTAAATATTTTGAGTCCATTCAGCATACCGAGGCAGTTACAATAGCACAACTAGATTCTTGCCAGGCAGGACTGTCTGCAAAGGATATCTTGTTGGCATCAAGAAGTGAGTGACTCCAGAGTGAGTGACCCAAGAGAGAGATAAAGCCCAAGACATAAGCTCTAGTCTTTTATAACATAATGGTAAAAGTGATAATCACTTCTGCTGTGTTTTATTGGCTACTGTAGTAAAATCCTGGTACAATGTGGAGGTACAAGCACAAGAGTGTGAATACCAGGATATAAGGGTCATTAGGGAGTATCTTAGAAGCTAGTTATAAGAGCAGAAACTTCCCCAGAAATAAAAAGAATGTGTAAAACAATGTAAGCTGGATGTGGTGGTGCACACTTGTAATCCCAAACTGTGGGAGGCTGAGGCAAGAGGATCAAGAGTTAAAGCCCACCTAGGCAAATTAGTGACTTAGTGAAATCCTATCTTGAAATAAAAAATAAATAAAAAGGGCTGAAGATGTAGCTTAGTGTGAAGACCCTCAGTTAAATCCATAGTATCAAGACAACAACAACAACAATAACAAAAAAAAAACATGATAGTTAGAAAGCATGAAAAATGTTCATTAGAATAGTACTTTGCAAATCTTTTCACATGACGTCTGGCATGGAAAATGATTCTATGTATTTTTTCATTACTGTTAGGTAAAAGGATGAGTCTCTTTGGGTGCAGACCAACCTTGCAGCTTTAGACAACCCAGTTCTCTTCTATTTATAGCACGGATGGTGGAATCAATATCATTTATATCTATAACCTCTTCATCCTAACTGATGCATTTTTCTTCCATTCTTGTCTCCCACAATCCCTTCTCCCACAACCAAGGTGATCATTTAATTCATGAGTTAAATCATACTAAGTTTACTGCCTAACCCTCAAATGTCTTCCAAGTGCACTGGAGTTAAACCCATACTCCTTTGTTTTATCTATAGTGTCCAGTGTAGCTAAGCTGTCCCCTACACCATTTTGTTCACAGTGTTCTCTTTCTGTCCCCAAGTCAATAGTCTTTTATCAAGTCAGTGTTGTTTCAACTCTTCTTTCCCTATGTTAAACACACCTCTTCAGCTGCCTCATTTTTTCATATGTTAACCTAAACATCATCTTCTCAAAGAGACATCTGTGTTGCCCCATATTAATTCTCCATCTCACCTCAATCTGTTTATTTCATACCACTTATCACTATCAGAAATTGTTTCCTTGTTCTATCAAATTACACATATTTGTTGAGCATCTAATCTGTGCCAGAAACTATACAAGGTGTTGGCTATTTTTGCTTGTTTTGTTTATTCTCATCTTCATTCTCTCTACCAACTAAAATGTTCATTTCATGAGACCCTGTCTGTCATGTTTTTCACTAAGAATCTAGCATCCAAAATGTTCACAAGAAGTGTCCAGTGAATATTTCTTAAATGAAAGAAAATAGATCTTGAAGAGCAACACTTGGATCCAGATGGTCTGGGATACTCATGAGAGCATGGGTCTGGAGATTGGCAGACACATAAGAGACATTATCATACATGTAAAGCATGAGACAGAGTCCAAATCACCATTCTGGATGTGGATAAATTGAGAACAGGGGATAGAAATGTGTGAACTAGCAACAAGATGGTAGCCCATGTAGACAAGTTAATTTTCCCTGGGTTTTCATCTTTATACTGTCAGTCTTAACACCAACTCATGATAGCAATGACAGCTATAATGAGTTAAATAGAGCCCTATCCCCAAATTACTATTTGAAATCTTGCAATATGATCCTTTGGAAACAGGGTTTTTGCAGAGGTACTTGGTTAAGAGTTTGGATTTGGAACAGGTTTTTGATTCAATGATTAGTGTCCTTTTAGAAAAAGGAGAGATGCCAGATAAATGCACAAAGAAGGTAGTGACTGAAATTATAATACTGTAACTACAAACCAAGGAACACTAAGGAGCTGACAGGAAACACCAGAAACTAAGAAGTTGTAAGGGGAAGGCGTGGCACCTGCCTGTAATCCCAGCACTGGAAAGGCTGAGGCAGGAGGCTTGCTGCACTATGTAGCTTGGGCTACATAGTGAGTTCAAAGCTAGCATAAACCATATAGTGAGATACTGTCTAAAAAAGGGGGAGGGGATTCTTCCCTAAAGTCTTTAGAAGGAATGTGGCCTTACTGACAATTTAGTTTTAGATGCTAGCCTCTAGAACTCTGAGAGAATTAATCCTACTGTTTAGACCACCAAGTGCGTGGCAACTTGTTATAGCAGCCCTTGGAAAATGATACAAAAGCTAAATCAGTTTATTTTTTTCTAGGCATAAAGTAATTCTTCAATAATTCAGCCAGGCAAGTTTTGAAATCAACAACTTGTCCAATACTTGGCAAAGAGCAGAAGCTTTAAAAAAAATGTTTGTCAAAATAAATGTTTGATGATTGAATGATCTGGTATAATGTAAAAAATACCTAGGAGAGACATATCAAAACCTTTCAATGATTCTGTTTGAATATGAAAAGCCAAAAGCATCTGAGGAGCCTGACCTTTTCCTGCTGGCTGAAATGAAAATGTATTAGCCTTGTATGTAAAATTATACAAAAAATAAAGTTAAAATGGAAAAGAAAACAGAAGGGGTTGGAAACATGTCTGTGATTTTTATGCCAACTTTAAAATAGCTTCCTTAAATTTATATACACAATTCAGATATTTTACTATAGATGCCAGCCAATGCAATGGATGGGACTCCAGACTGATAGAAAAGTTACCTGGTGTATTATCTCAGTTCCCTTCAAGTCATATCGAGTTAACAAACTGAATACTTCCCAGATAACTATGACTCTATCAATCACTAAGGGATCCATGAAAGTAGCAGATCACTTACCTGCAAGACCTGGTAAACCTAGAAAAGGGACAGATGGGTGAATCCAGCTAAGACAAAAGACTGTGATAACATCTTCATGAAGTTACAAAAAATATAAAGCAAAAGACAGAATAATCCTGTCTAAAATAGTTGGTATAATTTATTAGATGAAGAAGTACAAACAATGAACAAATATATTTTTTAAATGCTCAACATTGCTGGTCAGTCAAGAAATGTACATTAAAACAACATGGGGATTCTACCTCACACCAAGAAAAATGGCTATCATCAAGATATTAACAAATAGCAAATGCTGGTGAGACTGTGGGGGGAAAAGGAACACTTTTCCCTTAAGGAGACTCCTCAAAAAACTAAAACTAGAGGTTTGATCCAGCTATTCCCCAGCTAGGTGTCATCCCAAAATAGTTAATGGCAATATACCATAGGGATACATTCATACCCACATTTATAGAAGCATGATTTATAATAGCTGAAACTTGGAAACAGCCCATATACCCATCAACAGATGAATGTATAAAAATGTATTTATATACAAGGGAGTACTACTCTGCCATAAAGAAAGATAAATTTGAGATTTTTTTTTAGGTAAATGGATGTATTTTGAGACCATAATCCTTCATGAAATAAACACGAAAATTTAAATGTCACATTGTTTCACTCATGTAAGAAGTTCAGAGAATAAATAATGAGCAAAATAGAGGATAGATAGTAGGAAGTAGAAAGAACTTGTTCAAATGAGAAGAACAAGAAGTGGGGGAAAGGGAGAGAAGGAATAGAAAAGGGACATAAAGGAAAAGAAGAATTGAAGAAAAACATGGAAATAAGAGTTTTTGCAAACGTAGGGAGCTGTCGAAGCTGGAGATCGATCACCTGTGGGGCTAAAGTAAGTCCAATCCTGAAAACACAGAGAGCTCTAAACAAACCACATAAACAAGCTGTTCTAGCACCAGCAGGGCCAGGGGCCAAGGCCAGCCAGGCAAACAATTTGCTAGGCAGTGGGGTTGAAATTGATATTCTTCTTTGGAGGGTATAAATAAGCATGCTACAGTGATTGAGCAGTTCCTTCTCTCCCATCAGGAGAGTAAAGGCTTCACCTGACCCCAGATTTTGTCTCTTCTTTATTTTCTCATCCCCTCAGGGTCCTTCACTCCAAGAACCTAAAGAGCCACATGGGTCACAAAGCATGCAAAGGAGGAGGCGAAAAAGAGTTGAAGGGAAGAGAGGTAAAAAGAAATTCAAAAAAAATAAATAAATTGAAATGTGTTACATACATATAAAAATCCCTCATGGTAAATGTGCTCATTATTTACTGAAAACATGTACTAATAAAACTAAACTAAACTAAAATAAAATAAAATAGCATAAAGAAAAATATCTGATTGTGTGACCATAACAGAGTTATTTAAAATGCCCTGATAAATGAGGTCTCATTGCCAAATTGTATATTTGACAAGACACAGTCCTTTTAGACACTGACAGTCTAACAGTGATCTTGGATTAAGCAGTTTCAGGTATGTTAGTCTCATATCCCTTATTAGACCTTAGTAGATAGGAATAATGTTTCTGTCATCTCTATCTCAGTGCCTGGGAAACTGCCTGATCCATAGCAATTGATTAGTTCAAATTTATCTTCCAGCTTATTCTAAGGTCTCAAAAACATGTAGAAGTCACATCTCAAATTAACAGAGTTTAAAGAACCAAATTTAAATATAAATGTTAAATACTAACAAGGAGTCATTCCTGGACTAGCTCTTTACCCTGATGAATGCTGTTGATGGGCTTGAGAAGGGCTCTATGTCTCAGTATTACTTTGATAGTAATCTATCAAAAAATTCCTTCTTCTGAACTATGTCAGCTTCTCACTATTCCATGATCTTCTTTTATTCTTAAGGTCTGTGACTAGTATGGCACTGAATGTGTATATATGTCTTGAAAATAAAGTGTTTATATGTGAGGGGTATGTGTGTGTTCGTGCATGTATATGTGTGTGTGTGGTGCATGTATATGTGTGTGTGTGTGTGGTGCATGTATGCATACAAGTCAACATATACTCTTGTGTGTGTGCTTGTGTGTGTTCATTAGTCCAGTGATAGGAAGGGGAATGGTTAGCAAAATTCCCTGCCCAGGCTCTGGAACGAGAAGTCTTTATCCAAATTACAAAGTCAGTCCCAGAGTGCAGACATAGGTAGATCTCATGCTGGTTCCTTGCCGGTCTTGAGGCTTCCATTCCCTATCTTCAGGCACAGGACTGTATTCACTGTGGCATGTTAGATAAAGATGACTGTGGAAAAGAACAGAATTTTTCTTTGAAGTGTTCAAAGGTCAAAACCCAGCAAAGTTGGTTTTCTCTTTTGTGTGGATGATGGTTTCTTTGTCAGAAGAATTGATATCTATAAAGTTTTATTTTTCAGACAGTTGTTTTAAGACTTGCTGTGTTCCCAACGAGGCAATGGTATTAATTTGCACTTTCAGAAGAGAACACAGAACCATAAAATAAAAAATACCCCCAAAAAACTGATCCCCCTAGTTTAATGAGTACATATGAGTTAAGGCCCACTTAGGCTAAGGTGTTAGCAAGTCCAAGTATGGGACCGCAGACTCTGTCTCATGAGTACTAATATTAACTTGGGATTTTCAGGGAACACAAAATAGCCCAATGTTACACCACTAGCTTTGTTTCTGGGTCAGGATGACTCCTCAGGCAAAAGGAGCTTCTCTGCACCAGGGAAGCTTAAGGTTTCTTTTCTTGTCCACCATCACCCCCTCCTCGGTGTTGGCTGTGATACTGCAGAACTAAAGGCAAAGTCAGAGGGAGCCCATTTGTGAAGCTGTTCATGTTATAAGTATTTTATAGCAATTAAACTCATTGGTTCTCCAGAATAATGCTATCTGGTAGGTGGTATTACTATCTCCATCTCACAACAAAGGACAATGAACCTAGAAGACATTAAATCACTTGTCTAGGGTGACATAACCAGCAAACAGGGAAGCCAAAGTTCAAAATTCTGCCTAGAGACTGCTCCATGAGCCTTGATACCACATTATCTGATTGGTGAAATGACTGCTGGAAACAGGTTCAGGAGATGAAGTTATAATGTCAATGCTAAATAAAATCACAGCTTAAAATAGATCAGAACTTTGGCAATTATGAATTTGAAATTTGATTAATTGTAAGGACCACATCAAGTCAAATATAAGAGTAGAAAATATTTTGAATTTGTTGTAACAGCCCTTGGCTGTAATAAAAAAAGTACACTGAGAGGAGGTGAAGACTTTAATTCTTCTTGTGCCTCAGATCTCTGTACTATCCACTTGATTGCTCCAGATATAAGGCTCCACTATCTGTCTATATGTGCTCCACCATACTGAATGCTGAGATTCATCAAGGCATAGAGAAGAGACTTGCTGATGAGCAGACTGTTAGATGTGGATAGAGGGGAAGAATACAAGGAGAGTGGCCTTTCTGCAGCTTTTGGTAGTTGAAGTCTTGGACCTTTTAGCACTTTCCACACTTTAGGTCCATCTATGCTAAAGAACTAACTTGGGATTTGACATATTTTGCCAACATTTTTATGTAGCTCTCTGAGTTTTCATGTTAGGTCATTGGGAACTTAGAGAAAACAAAACAGAATTGTTCGGCTAGATTCTACCTGAGCCCTTGTGTTGTCTTTTCTAAGACAGTATAGCATCTGAATATTAAGAATGAAGTAAAATCACAAAAATTGATGATTTGATATACTATCCTGTGGCAAGATTGCTGTGATACATCACAGAACATTTCATTGTGTTTTCTATGCTCTCTCTCTATTAAACATTTTACTTGATATCAGAATTCCAAACCAAATTATTGGTTATCTGTGACATACATTTGGTTATTTTTCTCCATTGAATTAATTCTCTACTCCTATATAAAAAACTCCCTTAACACTTAGCAATTTAGCACAACAAATATTTACCGTAGTCTCTCTGAGTCTAGAGTCCAGGTGTGGCTTAGCTGGTACCTCTATTTCAAAGTTTCACATTAAGTTGCAGTCAGTCTCTAAGGGAGGGCTATGGTCTCATCTGAAGGCCTGACTGGGGAAATATTCTCCTACTAATATCACTCATCAGATTATTTGTATGCTTTGATATCTCACTGGCTGTTGGCTTACAGATCTCCCTCAATTTCTTGATATTCTAGCATTTGTGAACTAGTGCTCCCCACATGCTCCATGTTTTAAGTATTACCTTTGCATAACATCCAAATAAGATAGTTCAGGCAGCCGTGTCACACACTGTATGAAGTGCACATACCTCTCTCACACTTCCAAAGAGGGTTTATGTCCTAATGAGACCATTCTGAATCCTACTTCACCATCGTAGCCTTCTCCTGATAGAGTTTCTTTGTTTTGGAGTCTGCAATACTTACTGGAATGAATGCTTTTTCTTCCTTCATATCAATGAAGTATGGCTAACACTAGGTCATTTTAGGTAACAAATTTTGACTGGAGATTTAGAATGATATGAGATAATTACAGAGAAAAAAGGAAAATCCTCAAATTTCTTAGAAGATATTAATTTTCCTAGAAACATATGTCAGCCACATTTCTACAATCTTAAAATGCATCAAATAGCAAATAAAACAAAGACTTGTGGTTTTTTGCAGCTTTCACTCTAATGTCATAATGTGTTAGATGGCTTCATATATATATATATATCCACCATAGAGAAAGATAAATTTGAGTCATTAGTAGGAAAATGGATGGCTTTTGAGACTATAATGCTGAGTGAAATAAGTCAGACACAGAAGATTAAATATCACATGGTTTCTCTTATAAGAGAACCTCAAAATATAAATGTTTATATGTATATACCATATATATATATATATATATATATATATATATATATACCATATATGTTTACCAAATAATTTACCAAAGCAAACATACTTATTAGCTATAACAAATATATATTAATAAACAAACAAACACACAACAACAAAAAAGAATGGCAAGGGAAACCTGGAATACTGTACAGGGAGATGGGTGACTAGGTTATAATGACATTGTAGAGACAGCTGTAAAAATCTCAAACAAGTAAAAATAATGCACCTATTTATTCCGGCTGAGATAATATTCTTATACTCAGCAAATAAAAAAATTAGCTTTCTTTCTCTCTCTCTTGGAAGAAAAAAACACCTAGCAACCAATTCCCTTGACTTCCCATCCTTTTGCTATCCAAGGCAGCCCTTCCCTGGAGCTAACTTCTTTCATGAGAAATGATTGTGTCATCAGAGGCAGCCAAATTGCCAAATGATACCTTCTTTTCTCTCTGATGTGTTACCATCCCAGGAGCTCAGTTTAGCAGAAATCTGTGCAAGGCACAGAAAAGAATGAATTGTTTCTTTTAAATAAGCTCTAAGGTGAGCTCTAAGCAGAGCTACAGCAAACCACATTTTCCCTAAGATTTTGTGGTTATTTCCTTGATACAATGTATGTGTGCAAGGTTCACTAGTATTCACATGTCATATACATATTATATTTGTACTAGATTTTCCAGATCAAACTTTACAATTTCTGAAAAAATGAAATTAATCTTCCCTATTTCTATTCACCTTTTAATTAATGACTAGTTGGGCAAGATTTTAAAGGAGTATTTTTTCTGTAACCAAAATAGTATCATTTAGGCAGTCATTCAGCAGTAGTGAATTTTTTTCAAGGTGACAGTAATGATCCTAGCCATTGCAGATATTGAGATGAATGAGGCAGTCTGCGGTTTGAGCAAAGATGTAGAAAAATATTACAATATTGTGAGCAAAAAAACTATGTTCAAGAAGCTCTAAAAGTCAAAGAAGAGATCATCTAACCCATTTTTTAAAAATATATTATTTGTACTAAATTTGCAAAGGATGTGTGGAAACTTAAATGGCACACAAAATGGGAACAAGGTGAGAAAATAACATGTGAAAAGTTAAGGAACACTGCAAGAGTACTCTACAGCATTTACCAAAACAGAGTATTTACCTACCAATGATCGTCTCTTTTCTACTGCTGTAAAAGAATTAGGAATATTCAGAGTTCTTTGCAATTTCTCATTATGTTTTCTTTTCCCACATTCTATCAAGTTATTGTTCTAACTCCTTTTTTATAGCTATTAATTCAATAAATTCTTACAATAGTACTATGAGGGATGAGTTAATATCATCTTTAATGAGAAACATGAAGTACAGCAAAAGTAACTTGCTGGTTACTAACAAACCATAATTTAAACATAGAATAATTTAATCAAAGTCTAAATATTACAGCTACCACTTAAAAACAAAGTTTTCATATGTAGAATATATAAATAACTCCATAAAATAATAGAAAAACAAAAATAGTCACATGTTATGAAGTTTACAGAGAAAGTGATCCAAATGAGAAATAAACTATAAAAAGATGTTTAACCCCACTCAAATTCTATGATATGCAAACAAACACAATGATATTTTCTCTCATAAGCTAGACAAATATTTCAAAAGTCTTACAATATAAGTTATTTGCAAAGATTTTGGGAAGACAAAATTCTCAAACACTACGAGAAAAACTACAAATGTGTATAAAAATTTTAGAAAGGAATTGGTAGCATCTAGCAAAATTACAGCTATATAAGCTTCACAATTCAGCAGTCCACTTCTAGATATACAAACTAGAAAAGTTCTTACATATATGTACCACAAAATGTGAATAATGAAAGTAATTAATCTTGTTTGTGATCCTGTAAAGATGACAATAACAAAAATGTCTCCTACAAAGAGAATAAATTAAAAACTTGGTGTATTATAATCAGGTAATGAAACACACTACAGTGAGTAAAATTTTTGAAATCTATTTATATAATTTACCTATATCAGTAAGAAAATAATCACCATGAATTCTGAGTTACAGGAGAAGAGATACTTATATTTTACTTATATTATACTTATTTACTTATATTATTTACTTATATAATATTATTTACTTATACTTATAATATACTTATAACATTATTTACTTATATTATACTTATATTCTTTGGTTTTTTCATATCTTTATAATTTCCTAGAAAAAAGCAAAGCAAAAGATATCCCTCATTCTATCTTCAGGAAAGAACCATAAATTTCATAACCAAACCTACATTCCCAGATCCTAATTGTATTTCCCACTTTTTGTCACTTCTCTGCCTTTGTAGAGGCAGATTATTAAGCTTCACATTTTCATAAGGCTTATGTTTATTTGAGCTCTCATTTTCCTTCATGGTCTTAGATTTCTGTCTTCAGGGCTAAGAAACATCTCTTTACAAAACCATATGCTGTTTTACTTGTCCTGATTTATTATTTTCAGATGGGTCACATGAAACCAAAATTTACCCTTTTAATTTAAGAATATTTATGAGAAGCATCAGAAACAATAAAAATATTTCACCACTCCCACATTATTCTACCAAGTCTCTAGAAGTCCAAAATTTATCGTAGGTATATCATCTGATTGAAAGAGCCAGTAGACAACATTTTCATTAGCTGTTTAAGAACCACTTCAACCAAGATCACCAACTTCTCAGCAAGAAGTTTCACTATACCACTTGAGTTAGTTCTTGGCTAGTTCTGTAATTATAGGTCTATGATTTGTACTCCATACATGAACCACTTTGGTATCAGTCAACATACTTTAGATAGCAAGTCTAGTAACTCCATTGAAAAGATAGACTTTTTTTCTTAGTGTCTATATATCAACCCAAAGGAAGATTTTGATTTCCTTGTTTGGCTCACGTGTCTACTTCTTGGATGAGTTATATCTGTCAGAAAGAATGGGCACTGTGATAAAATCCTACAAGACCACCCAGATTGGGAATGGGGTAGTTTTCAAATGTAGGACAGGTGCTATTATAAGACAGTGAGGAAGAAATACTGGACAGCAAAGTTAATGAGTATCACACCCACAAATATTTTTATAGCTATCCCTAAATGTAGTTAGACATGATTTGCTCTCCTTAGCAGTTCTCTGGAGAATTAATATGGAACTCTGAAAGAAAATGACACTCTCTGAATCATCTTCCACGGAGGTCAGCATAGTAATGCAGGAAGGATGGAGGATGGCAGTTCCAAAGCTCCAAATATTGCTCCCATGGGAAGACACCTAAGGCATATGTGAAAGTAGGTATGGAAACTGAACAATAATAAAGAAATTTTTAATACAGAGTGGCCCAGAATTGAATGTGCTACAAACTCCTTCTTCCAAATACCTAGAGAAGAAAAAGCTTTAGAATGTGGTCAGGGGAATGTCCCCTGATATATCTCACATGACTTCTAGTCCTTCTCTCTCCTCTTATTCTTTCCTGGTTCTTTGGTTTTGTTCTCTGTCATTCTTCTCTACCAGTCCCACTGACCTCCCCTCCTTTCCAATGCACTTCTTTACAATTTTTTTTTCATTTTTCCATGAGAAGAAATGTATTTTTTTTTCTTTTTCGTACCAGGGATCGAACTCATGACCATGCTTGCAAGGCAGATGCTTATGTCGCTGAACTAAATCCCCGGCCCCAAGAAATGTATTTTTAAAAAATTTTTTATTTAAAGGGATAAAACAGAAAAAGGAGAGAAATATTACAGAATTTCAAAAAAAACATAAACAGTAAGAAATCACTAGTTGATAAATTACCTATTGTTCTTTTAGAAATAGTTGTTCAAGTTACAAAATTAAAGCACACAAAATAGACACTCAAGCAGTGAGACTGCAAACAGATCTGTTCAACAATCAAACAAGAACTAAGAAATATGGGTAACAATCCTGCACACATAAATATACATGCAGTTATATCTTTTATAGCACTTCCTATTTTCTCTTTTTTACAATAGCAATTATAC